>JAIPRL010000547.1:0-24168 GCA_025469235.1 Pemphigus obesinymphae
TTTTTAATTTAACTATTTATAATGATTCTCAGTGTCATTAGAAGTACACCTCTAAGAGTTTTTTTTTTCAAATTTAGCTTATTTTAGCAGAACTATAAATATAAAGTTGACGTATTTTTGCGGGCGATATACATATACTATTTTTACGGCTTAGCTATTTAAAATTAATGAAATATCTCTTCGATGTTCACTGGAAAAAATGGTTATAATTTTAACCAAATTTTCAGTTTTTAAATTTGTTGATTATTAAAGGGTGTGGAGTTTTTATACATTTTTAGTAAATAATTTTTGTTTGAATCGCTGAATACTCCCCTTACAATACACGAAAATAAAAAAGTTCACATCAAAGGAGTCATTTCCACAGAGAAAAAAAAATTCGGTGGGGGGGGGGCACGTGCTCCTAGTGCCCACCCCCTGGCTACGGCACTGTTATAATGTATATTATATAGTGGCGTATTTATGGAGAGGGGGTCAGGGGTACTGAAAATTCATGTAAATATAATCATTATATTAATAATGATTGGTTTTCAATATTATATTTAGACCCACTCACCAGAAAAAAAAAATTGAAAATACGTCACTGTATATTATATAATATATAACATTGATAATATGAAACATAAAAAAGTAGAATTATACTGGCAATGGGGGGGGGCTCCCCCTTAGCCCCTTAGCCCCCCTCTGCGTACGCCCTTGCTATACGTTATAATAAACACGCGTAAATAAGCGAAAAAAAAAAAAAAGGTCTTGGACTTTTTCTCCAATAATAACCATGACGAAAATTTGGTCGGCGCCAATATTACGATATAATATTATATTCTATGACGGGCGCATATTAGAGCATTGGCAGGCCACTATATTAGTGGTGGTGCCGTTGCACACCCTGCCTCCCCTCCAAATGACGCCCCTGATTACGTATACCCCTTTCACTCACGGCCTTTTTCGGGTCAGCGCCATAATATCCCGCAGACGATAAAAACAAAATGTTTAAACGTTTTACCGAATGTGAAATAATATGTTTCGGGGCGTGCAATGGTTTGTTGGAACTGAAAGTTTTCTCGGTATTTCGGCCCGGTATATGGTTCTTTGAATTTTTTTTTTTTTTTTTTTTTAATAATGTTTCTGGTTCGGGTTCTGGTTAGAACAGATTTTTAAAATATATACATCCTTGTTTATCGCTAAATACTAACTAATGATTAAATTATAATTATATATATATAGGTAAATGAGGATTTGGATTCCTTTATAAAGCAGAGATTTCCAAAATATAAGTGGTCACCTAAAAATGAGCAGTGATTAACTTGATCAATTTTTCTTATGTATAAATGAAAAATAATAGTTACAATTGTATATATAAATTTTATAAAAATATGCTACCTTTCGTATTATTTACTTCATCATTAATTTCTTCATATGAATTGGATTTTTCGCTTTACAACAGATATTGTAAATTGTAGTCAATACTTATAAATTTGAAACTAGTTGCAAGTATCACAAATATACATAGTAGTTGTAGTGAAAAGTAAATTCACATTAATGTACATATTTTATAAAGTAATATGTACTACATATTATGTACTTATAAAATTAATAAAATTAAATAAGAGAAAAAAAATTGTTCATTTTGTAAATAGATACAATATTAATAATGCCAAAAGTAAATGCAATATAGGTTGCACATTTTAATAATTATACAAAAACTTTACTTTTGGTTATTAAAAGAAATTGACACGTTTAATTATAATATTATAACTATACGTACAATGAACAACATCATTTCCAATTAAAATTTTTTTTAATGGAGGTTTTGGACATTTTGCGCTATAACTTTAACTTCAATTTTCAAAAATGTTTTTTTTACGTATTCGTTTTTAAGAAATATATGAAAAACAAAATTCAAGCATAGTTTTTACATTTAATTTTGATATAAAAATATTGTCAACAAAAATAAAGGTTACTAATATAAATATTGGTTAACTATTTATTATTAATATACTAATATAACATTGATTGGATCCCCAAATGTTAAAGTTTCTAAAAATAGGTCATACACCCGTAAATGTTTGGGAACTATACTGTTTTAGAGTTTTCTGCAATTAGTTAAAATATTGGGTTCAAGTTCCATTTCTGTGACTACAATTTTAGCGTAATGACCGGTTTTAAAATCGGTTGTACTTAATGTACGGTTCCGGTAATTTTAGGAAAATTTTCATGCTAAAATATTATACTATCAATGTAATGTTTAAAAAATATTGTCAATATTAAGTTTATGAAAATGGCGTATTGAAAATTCTCGATCGAAAACTTCTCTAAAATATTATTGAAACATTGATTGTATTAAGTCGATTTTTTTTTTTTTTTTGCCGTTTGGAATATTAATATCACGACATCTCCCCCAGTGTTGTGTTTTATGACGAATAACGCGTCGGACTGAATTCATTGGTGTGGGAAAATTGCCAGTGAGCTTTAAATGGGTTCTTAGTTGGAAATATATATTATAATAATATGATGAACTTGCAGGGGCCGTGTACGAAATACGAATAAAATGGAAATATAAATTATCTCGTATTATTAAGTATTTTATATAGATTACGTTTTCATAACATATTATATGTACATGTATATATGTGGGGTTGCTGTTTGCTGGTAATAGGTATAAATAGTATAGTTATATTGGATAAAAGGGCTCGCCTCTAACAATTTACCACGCCACTGCACAGTGGGTCAGCGACCTCACTTTTGTGGCCAAAATTATTAAAGCCTTTATAGTTAATAAATAATGGTAATCATAATGTAAACTTGGAATAAACATATTTTTAAATAGATTTATATTTTATAACTACTTATTACATATATATTTTTACATAGTATACCTAAATGTACATATCTATTTCCTGAAAATAATAATAATATATACCTACAATAATGTGTACAATAATCCATATATATATATATATATCAGAATAAATGTAAATTCTTACTACGAATCAACTTTAATATCTTAATTAAATTTCATTTTTTATATTATAAGTAATATTTTCATATTATTATAGTATACTACATTACAATTATAATTTATTGTACGTGTTTAAATATTTTTAAATATACCTACTTCTAGTAAGAATCTAAAAAGATGCAAAACATACAATTATTAAAAAAAAATATATTTATTTTAATTAAATATTTGACATTTTTAGTATTTCAATATTCTTACAGTTAATTTATTGATATATTAAAAAAAAAAAAAAAAAACAATAAGTTAGAAAAGTTATAATTAGTGACTTTTGTAGACTTTTATAAACGTGAAATTGTTTATAGTAAATAGGTTAAAACTATAGTTAAAATAAAACATATGTAAATAAAATTAAAATTTCGTGTTGTACTTATTAAAATAAAAATCTTTAAAAATATTTGACATTTATTTTTGTCGAATTGTAATAAATAAAATGTTTTTTATGTAGGTACATAATTATAACGACATTAGTCTTTATTATTTTCACCGAAAATATATATTACTAATAATTGTTTAATATTTTTACACGAACTAATTTTTCAATTTTAATCTCAAAGTAAATATTTGTAAGTTATAAATTATATCATTATAAGTAGTATAGCCGGAGTACCTACTAAAAATAATAATAAAAAAAAAAATCGAAAATGCTTGTTCTCTATAGACTTTTGGCCACGAAAACTGAGATTTTGTTCACTGTGCACTGAGACGGATCGTTTTTTTTTTTTTTTTTTTTTTTTTTTTTTTTTTTTTTTTTTTTTTTTTTTTTGTTAACAAAAAAAAAACGACGACGACCGCCTACGTCACTCGAAAACAAAAAGAATATAACGTTTTAATAGATATCACTATTCACGAGTTTAATCGGGGTTTTTGTAGGACTAAATTTGATATTATGTGCGCAATTATTTTATTGTTTTTTCACAGATTCATTTCGTTATTCGGTACTTATCATCTCGAATGTATTTATTTTTTTTTTTTATATAAAATACGAAAAAGTTATAATAATAAAAAAAAAAAAAAAAATTGTACCGGAATTGCATTTTTGCCACCGCACCCGCCACTATAGGTACACATCTCGAGTGTGTTTCCTCGGCGCAAACATTTTGAATTTATTATGACGTATACTCGGGCCGCCGCTGTAATACGTATCGTACACGGTTTAATTTTGAACACTTTATAATATCATCATCGTTTATAACTCACGTAAATACCTATACTATAATATGTATTATTATCATTATATATCATCTTTTGTTTGTCTTTGTACCGTTTAAATTAATGTCGCCTATATATTTGCGTATATATACTGCCGTCGTATATACCGACGGCCCCGATGTTATTTAGAACTCGTGCGCCACGAATTAAATTCTTACACAGTATATATGACGGCAAATATATACTCAAAATTAAACGAGTTTTTCATTTTTCGACGTCAAAAAAAATATTATATTTACATTTTATACGAACTTTCAATTTACGACGATAGCCGCTCATATAATACGTTATATATTATATATTGTACATGATCAATTACGGTATTGGTCATGTACACTTGCATATTATATGTTGACTCGTATATATTACGACCGTTTATTTTCCCACGAGTACAATTTGCAACCGGTAATAAACCTCTTATAATATGTGTATAGACCACAAATTACTATTATCGATTATTGTCACCGAATAAAAATGCATTCCAATCTATATCCACGTAACACTACGCATTATATGCACGCATATATATTATATACTATTATCCACTGTTATCGTAATATTTTTTGGGCAATAAGTATTTGGTTTACTAATAATCATTTTATTAGTGTTAAAATTTCAAGTATTCCGACTGCTATTATATAGTATTCCTGTAAAAAAAAATAGAAATATAATTTTAAAAAAAAAACAAACAATGAAAATTAATATTTATATATAATATATAATACACACGAGTACCTATAGCAAAGATATTATTATAATTTACGGATAATGAGAATAATGTGCTCCGTGATTATATTTACAGCTCGCGTTAAATTTCACAATGTTTTACGTCCTACTAATATTACTATTTTCTAAAACAAATGGTCAGCCAATAAGGACTTTGCTCGATCGAGTGCTTTTCCCGATGTTGTACTTTTCGTCGATATCCGAAATCACAAAATACATAATACTATAATATACATATTTCTTATTAGAACTCTTTGGAATATTAATTACGATCTGTTGTTAGTTTTTTTGTTCTACATATATTAAAAATTACGAATATAATAATTGGCCTTTGGGCTTATATCGTACGTCACTATGTAATACATATTAAACCCAAAGAACAACATTATTTGGATATCGGGTAAAAATATGAGATTAATAATTAAATACAATTCATTTTAGAGTTAAAATATTATTTTCTATTCGATTAATGTAATATATATATATATATATATATTTATGATAAAATGGTATTATTGCGATTGAATGTCGTACGTAAAACTTGGGCTCGGATGTTGATATAACCTAAGAAACTTATAGGTAAAATATAAATATAATACAAAAATGCTCTAACATTTAAAAATAATTCTAGCTACTCGTAAGAAAGTATTAGCATTTTCGTAACAAGAAAATGCAAAATTAATTGTGGATCATAGGTCGTTGTCCAATTACTGATATAAGAACCGAGATTGAAAAATGACGGTATAAAATTGTTTCCAACCTAAAAATTTTCAAAAAAAAAAATATAAAAATATAAAAATATAATAATAAATTGTATTATGGAAGGTAAACCACAGGAGGAAATCGACTTACAAAATAATATAAATCATGGTAATCTTTGATATTATTTGGCAATCTCAATATTATACAATTATAATTTCGGTAATCAAAAGAAATGTTTGTGATAAGTCGGCATCATGTGCAAAAACAATGGTATAAAGTAGATAGTGGAATCCAAATATATAATAATTGTACGTATGTATACCTATATAATTGAAAATTGTTGATGAGTAAAAAAAAGTTCTAATTAGGTACTTACATAATATATATTTAAATTATACTCAAAGGCAGTAAATCATACCCGATAAAAAGTTGATAAGCCAGAAAAATGATTATTAAAATAATTTATATCTCAGTATATTTAGTTCGAAATTCTATAGTAATATACAAATCTTAGGTAAAATAGTAATATATCTGATATACAAAACAATTGGTTTTTGATGATTTTGTTGGCAGTACTTTTTTGATTGAGATATTCATCACACCATTTTTCGGAAAATAAATGTAATTATTTGTATATTTATACATTTATACCTATTATCTTTATATATATATAATTCTTCTATACGTGTGTATGTCACTGAACTCGAAAAAACGACCGATTTTGATGACATTTTTGTGTGTGTGTTTGAGTAAGTCCCTGGATGGTTTAAATTCACAATTGGACCCGGTAGGTCACGCTGCAATCTGGTTATAGGATATTTTATTTTTTTAATATTTTTTTGCATATCATAACAAATAACTCCAAAATTTCATCCCCCACCACCCCGCCCACGATATCATTTAAAATGAAAAAATCATAAGTTTTTGAATAATTGACCAATAATAAAGAACAGGCCTTTTTTATTTACCACGTTTCTGAAGACACTGTTGAAATTTTTTACGATATTTTTACAGTGTTGTTCCAAATACTTCTCTGAGTCTCCCCACTCGTTTTTTCATTTTTTTTTTGCCAGAGGGGGGGGGAGGGAAAAGATATATTGTATTTATTTTATGGTGTATTGATAATTAAAAGTTAAAAAATTAAAGTAGTGAATGGTTATGCGAACGCGCAATTTATTACGACAAATAATCGAGCTGATGTAATAAACCCACAAATAATTAGTCAATTTAAAGCAATAGAAATAGATTAGATATTTTTCCATCGATACAGCTAGTTATCGACAGTGAATAATCGGTATATTTTCCTACAGAGTTCTTAAATTCCCAAATACCATCTGGTATGCCTCCACATAGTTTATTATTAAAAGATGGAGTTCCAATTATATTATTAAAAAATTTGAATTCTCCTAGGTTATATAATAAGATTAAGCTCAAATTTACATTGTCTTTTAAAAAAATGTAATCGAAGCTGAAATTTTGACTGGATGTGCTAAGGGAGAAAAAATATTTTTACGGGAAATACCATTAATTATGTCCCAATGATTTTCCAGTTAAATTCAAAATAGTTCAGTTTCCGACGAAAATTTGTTTTGCAATGACAATAAATAAATAAAATGCCAGACATTAGCCCATTACGGAATTGGATAATAATTGTTTCTCGCGTGGAAAATTGTATGCAGCATTTTCTAGAGTTGGAACGCCTGACTATTTATACGTTTATACACCACATAATAAATCTCCGAATGTGGTCTATCATGAGGTTTTGACTTAAGTCATTTGCATGTTAGTATACATTACTTCATTCAGAGTTCTATCTAGGTATAATATAATTAATATATATATATATAAGCTGGGTATATAATAATATGTTTATAGAATCATTTTTAAATATCATAAATTAAGTTAAATTACTTGTGTAATACTTATATTATAAATAATTAAATTTTCGTTTAAAACTACTTCGCCCGGTAGCTATACCAGTATTATTATAAAATATACACTCGTTACAATATGGGTTTTATTTAAATCAAAATTCACTCTATTAGTCATAATCTCATAATTATGCGTCTAGATTGTTGGTTAAATACCAAAATGACGATCCGTATTAAAATAGGGACATTATCATAATAAGCGGAACGTAAACTCCATATAAATAACTCGAAAAATAGTACATAATAATAATATTATAATGGGCGTGGCGACGGCGACTACTACACAATTATTATTTTATACGGCGCTCGGTGTATGCAATTTAACGGCTTTCACGTTAGGTACTGTACAGTTTTGCCTATTAATTTCATAATCATAAACATTATTTTTAATTATATTATTATCTACGAGATATAATATTATTATCATTCGGTCGTGTAAAATTATCATACCTAACAATATCATTTTAATATCGTGATTACGACGATATCGTACCTATTAATATTACCCGAGTCCGGTGATGACGATAGAACGGATTTATCTAGTACCTACCTACTATATATATATATAGACGAATGCCTATAGAGAAACTCGGGGGAGGGGGTGGACGAAAAAAAATCCCGAGCACATAATATTACACGTTATCATGGGCAGTATATTTACGTGTTATTTTTTTAAATTTACACACGAAAAAAACGAAGCGCGAGTGAGCGAGAGTAAAGTGATAGGGTGTATGCGCACAAACTACACGTCATATTATGTTCTACTTTGTAGAAAAATAGAACATGCTTGGTACACGATCGGACTTTGGAGGCGGATTGTTATCACACAAACCATACGCGTAAATATGTATATCTCATCTTGCCGCAGTGGTTGAATTGGAAAAAAAAATAAGGACCGACTCTGAGCTTAGTCAAAAAATCAGCGTTCCGGGACATATTAGAGAAAAAGTAAGCCGTGGAGGACTTCGTCCCCCATACCCCCTATCCAAAGATTTTTAACCAGGGGACATTTTTAAAAACATTTTAGATTATTATATAACATGAATAGAATAGAAAAATCCAAAAAAATTTTTTACATCACTGTTGGGTTACATATTTTCCAGATAGCATAGTTTAAGCCCTCTTTCAAAATAATTTAACACTTTTCCTTTTAAATGAATAATCGAGGAAGTTTTGTAGACGTAGACCGAAATGAAGTTTATCGGTGTCGCATTGATTTCGCTATTATTTTAGGCTTTATCCATTCACGGATAATGAAGATTATTTATTACCTATATGGTACCAATATAATAGTTGAATAAGATCAACTGTTCAATATTTTATATCATGCTTTTTATCTAAAACTTATTGTGCGATAAGGACAAAAAAACCATTCATTTTTGTAATTTCGCGATTTTTCCAAAGAAAAATTATAATTTTTAAAAATGTTAAATAAAAATTAAAACACACACTGCGTTCCTTTGCCTTACTTGGTAAATAAATTAAAGGGTACGCTGTTAAACATGAAAAAAATGAAGAGTAGCTCCGTCCCCCTGCTTCCCTCCCCAAATCCACCACTGCATCTTGGACAATAAACTTTCTCCGAGGCCATTGTGACGGTACAGACGGTACACCATCCAGGGAAATAAAACCTCTCTCCGGACCATCCAACGTCCCCCCAAAAGTCCAAACATTTGTTACAGGTCCGACGACAGACGGATTCGACGATCATTTATAATATATTGTACAGGGATCTGCCATCATCGTACTGCACCGTCCCCGGGGCCAGCCGCGTTCGCTCTGCGGTCAAAGTGATGTCGGACCGTCTGTCACCACCGCCGAAGTCCACTTTGATTACACTTCAGCAGTACAGAGGTATGTCCTCTTGTCTTGATATTTCGTATATTATATATATATATATATATATTATACATACATATAACATTTTCCGCGATGACCAGAAACATTTGGAAAGAAAAACTTGGAAAAAATATCTGGAATTTTTTGCATAGTTTTAGGTTCTGAGCGTTGCGAGGAATGTATTGGTTTTACAATGATATTTTTTTCATGTCGATATACACTTTTTGGTTTGTACAAAGAATCGAGCCGTAGTTTTGAAATAAAAATCTTTTTTAATTACAAATTCATTAATGTCGGTAATTACTGTAGATACGTCATAATTTCAATTTTCCAAGTAGTTTTCTTGATCGCGAAAATCAATGAAATCTTTGCTTCCAAATTTAAAATAATAATAATATCCTGCCTGAGTATAGAAGGGACAATGGACAAACTATTCTTCCATCTATAATTTAACATATTTTTCTTTTATATTTCATAACAAACTACGAGTCATTTTCAATTTAAATTATCCACGCGAGCGAACGATTTTGCCTGATCTTTATAGGTGCTACCAAAGAACTAATATGTTTCTAATTTTGATTTTTCTAGTTTTACCTTATACAATTTCGATTCTTCGGGTCCGAATTTTGAAATTTTAATTTTTCAATAATTTTTCTTACCCGGCACATTTTCTTTACCTAGTTATTCTATATGATAACCTCCATTTTCTATAGGTAGGAAATAAAATAACGGGTGAGGGGAAGGGAGTAGGTATGACGAACGGCCGGCACCTCTGTACAATTCTCGTGGCGACGGCGTGAAATAACTCTGTAAAAATATTGAGACGTTTTTTCGCCCGGCAGACTCTGCACACATGAGATGGGGCTTACCGGTGACAGGGCGGTGGAACAGTACGTGGCGAGGGAGCGAACGAGTTAGGGGCGGTGGCAGGCGAGCAGGTGGGGGTGCGCGAACGGAATGGCAACCGCGCCTGGCGCCTGGACGCCCGACGGATCCATAGGACCACCGCCGCTACCACCACACCACTACCACCACGCCGAGACCCTCCCGCGACCGCCCGCCGCGTCGCCGTGGCCGCGCACGCGCGTCCCAGAATAGAACTTTACGGGACAAGCCCGCGCCGCCGCTGCCGTCGCCGCCGTCGACACGGCCGCCGGCCCGAAACGCCGCCTGAGAGGAGTTCAGCTGCTGCCGCCGTGAGCCGCGGGACCCGCGTTATTGTAACCGCTCTAACGCACCGGACAGATTTTTCTGTCTTTATTTTAATACCACCAGACGGTTTTTCTTTTTCCTTTTTTTCCCGTTTTTATTCCTTCTGTCGCGTCTCCTCCGATTTCACTGTCCACCTCATTCCCTACGTCCTGTTCCCGAAATTCCCCGATCCCGAAACACACGCATCCGGCCCGGCTTTTTTTAAGTTTGTTAAAGTGTCTATTTATATTGTTATAAGAATTTCAAAATTTTAAGTGCGACTCAACAATTTCGCGAATACGACGACGGATCAAACACGAGGATTACAATAAAATCTGTGATTTGGATACCACAATAGGTGAGTAATTGTCGTATGCCCGGACATATTTTATTATACTATGAATATATATTATATATATACAACCGTTGTGTAACCATCGTAGTCATCACGTAATATTTGTGTTTATGCATAATTTTTTATTTTTTTATTTTTGGTTTTTCGTCGCATATATATAATGATCTAACGATGTTTTTTTTTTTTTACGTAATAACCTTAAAGTCGACATTTTTTTTTACGATTATTGTTAAAGTTGACGTGTGTGTGAAAACGGTGTGCTGTTATCGAACGGTGAGCGCGCTGGTGCCGCGCGGAGCGGGTGGCGAAATAGGTCGCGGCGGTGGGCGAACGATGGTGGGAGGGAGGGTAGGGAGAGCACCCGACATGGAACGGCGGGGCATGCGTGCGGGCCGGCGCAGGGGGTAAACGTAGTGTGTAGGTCTGCACTGCGGCTGCGGCCAACTATTCGTCTTAACCTAAAATAGTTAACGTACATAATAATATTTCCAGTCAAACAATTCGATTGCGTATTTATTTTTTTTTGTCGTCAACATAATATATAATATTATATATTATGTATATTATCTGAGATTTATCTGGTGTTACGATTTTTGTATACGCGCATAAAAATATAAGAAAAAATTTACAATGCATGTACACGGATACATCAGGGACACAGTTTGATTAGATTAATGAAAATTCGTTGACGCGAGGTCGGGGTCATTCGGTCACCAAACACAATAATATACTTTTCCAGTTACGATATTATACATAACGATAATGAGACATGACTCGGTATTTATCAAACCCCATTGATAATCCAATTTAGTTTTCATCGTAATTGGTTTTATTCGCACATGTACGTATCGTATCGGATGGGACAGATTTTTTTTTTTTTACCCATTTCGATTTAGGTACCGTTACATATAGTACCTACTCTGCATTTTCTTTTCCATGAATTCGTACATATTTTCATAATTTGGTCGACGGAATCAACGCACAAATCGAAACGATTGCGTTAAGTAGTAATTAGTATAAATAATAATTGACTTAATGATTATACGACTCAATGAAATTTCGATGTAAAATGACGTATTCGAACGATTTCATAAAGTAAAAGTAACTTGAATCTTTTGAAACGAAAATATTACATTTTTATCCTATACAAAGTTAACATATGTTACAACAACTTTCTCCGTTGTTCGCCGTATTTGTACTTACAATTCCTTCGGACTTTAAGAACAATATTTATTTAAATATTGTGTTTGTCCGGTAATATATATATATATATACATATATAGAAGAACTTTATTTGACTGTTTCTTTTCAATCGAACGGGGCCCCCACTCTCCCCAATATTGTTTACATTAATTTGACAACTTAAATTTGTAGATAATTCTAAATTATCGTTTCACTCGAGTTCCAAATTATTTAATATGTGTGATAATAAATCTATTTTCACGTTAACCACAACGCGTTATTATTAAACTAAAACAATACCGTTTAATATATACATAATATTTCGGCAATATGCATAAATTAACATAACATATAATCGTAATTAACTAAATGGATTTAAATACTTTAAATACAGTAAATTATTTTACCTAGCAACGATGTAAATGGATATAAGTTATCTATTATAAATTAAAACATTTGTGTCAAAATCAAATAACGTTTTTGAATAAAATTATTTTCATTTTGATTTTAAACGTTTATTATATTATTTTAAATATCATTTTTTGCAGTTTAATAAATAAAATTAGCTCAGACGAAAATGTATGAATAAAATATAACTCAGACAGCATGAAGTACTATTCCAGAAAGTATAATAATGTTCTATAGTTGCGGTTTAGTGAAATTTCTGATCCAGATAACACTCAGATACCATATAATGCTTTATAATCGATTTAACAATATTATATTTATAATATATGTTTTTAACCCGTTTAAAAATACTTTTAAAATGTTAATTTTGCGGACGAATAATATACCTATTTAAATATTATTTTACTTTTGGGAATTGTTTTAATAACATTATGTTTTATGTGTTGCCTGGGAGATATTTAAATACATATTATTTCGAAAGCTAACGAGAAAACGCAATTATTATTAAATTTATTGTATGTAAAACAATTAATACATAAGTATATACATATAAAATATAATCTTTGGATAAATAATCGATTCATCAGATACAAAATATTATAATTTTTTGAATAAAAACATTGAAAAAAATAATTTGGCAAGATGATAACGATGCACGTATGTATAGAGCGCGTTCCTGGATTGTCGTCAAGGGTATTTAAATATAAATAAGGGGAAAAACTAGAAGACCGTTCCAACGCTAGTAATAGTAATTTCCATCAATCAATTTACTGCTCATTGGACTAAAAATATATTTCTAAATTATTTTATTTTTTGTTTTTTTTTTTTTTTTGGGCAGAAAATCATCATGCGGGACAAGACGTCTTGATCCACGCTGGTCCAGAATAACAACAGCACACACACATACACACTTCGGAAAATCGGAGTCACACTTAATTCTAAGTCTGTGATATTATTTAATATTTTGAAAAATGAACCTCTTAGTCATAATCAATTTCCTCGATCACAGAATAGAGATCGAATCGCCTATTTGTAATCAAATGAAAAGATCGTTATAAGTAGTATTATAAGTTGTTGACGTAAATTCGTTATTCCAATTAGTTAGTGTATTTATATATTTTGTAAAAATAATAATAATAATAATAATAATAATAATATAATAATAACCATGAATTCCTATAAATATTTTTGAAACCAATAACAGTTTTTAATTGTATTTTTACAACAAAAAGTCCCTTATAATCTGTCCAATATGGGTTCCAAAGAGGCGGAAAGCGGTAATGCCAAAACCGCAAAAATGAGCGATCTCAAAAAAGAAATCGACTTGGACGATCACCGGATACCGTTACCAGAAATATACGCTCGTTATGAGACGGATCCTGAGAGAGGGTTGACAACCTCTCAAGCTAAACGATTATTGCTTAGGGATGGACCTAATTCTTTAACCCCACCTAAAAGGACTCCTGCGTGGATTATCCTGTTGAAGCACCTGTTTGAAGGGTTTTCAATCCTATTATGGACAGGTGCGGCCCTGTGTTTCCTGGCGTATGGTATACAATATTCCACATCTGAAGAACCACAGGAAGATAATTTATGGCTGGGAACGGTATTAGTACTTGTTTGTGTAATAACAGGTGTTTTTGCTTACAGCCAAGAAGCAAAAAGTTCTAGAATTATGGATTCGTTCAAGAACATGGTACCACAATATGCTAACGTTGTACGAGATGGTGAACGGAAAAACATATTAAGCTCAGAGTTGGTTAGAGGAGATATTGTGGAAGTGAAATTCGGTGATCGCGTTCCGGCCGACGTTCGTATTATCGAGAGTCATAACTTCAAGGTAGACAATTCGTCTTTGACTGGAGAGACTGAACCACAACCTAGAGATTCGGCTGTATCTAAAGCACAAGTATTGGAAGCAAATAATTTGGCCTTTTTCTCGACTAACGCAGTTGAAGGAACTGCAAAAGCTATTGTGATACTCTGTGGTGATAATACTGTAATGGGGCGAATCGCTGGACTGACTACAAGGCTGGAACAAAGAGATACACCAATCGCTAATGAGATTCATCATTTTATGCATTTGATTTCCGCTTGGGCTATTTTCTTAGGCGTATCATTTTTCATAATGGCTTTCTTACTTGGGTACCATTGGTTGGATGCTTTTATATTCTTGATTGGAATAATTGTCGCTAACGTACCAGAAGGTCTTCTTGCTACAGTAACCGTATGTTTGTCATTAACGGCAAAACGTATGGCTTCAAAAAATTGTGTCGTAAAACATCTGGAGGCAGTCGAAACTCTTGGATCTACGTCTACTATCTGTTCTGACAAAACTGGAACGTTGACCCAAAACCGTATGACTGTAACACATTTGAGTTATAATAAGGAAATTATTGAAGTAGATTACTTCAAAGACCCAACCGGCGTTACGGAAGAGGCTCGAAACACCAAAGCCTATCAGTCTCTGGTAAGAGCTGGGTGTCTTTGTAGTAGAGCTGAATTTATATGTGGACAAGACAATACACCAGTATTAAAAAGAGAAGTCATGGGTGACGCTTCAGAAGCAGCTATAATAAAATTTTCCGAACTTGCGGTTGGGGACGTTATGGCTTTCCGTGATCAACATAAAAAAGTAGCTGAGATCCCATTTAATTCTTCCGATAAATTCCAAGTTTCAATTCATGTTTTGCCGTCCAAAGGACAACTATTAGTTATGAAAGGAGCCCCTGAAAGAATTTTGGCTCGTTGTACTAGAATGCGTTATGGTGATGGCGTTGTTGAATTAGATGACAATATCAGACAAGAAATGGATGAAATTATTGAACAACTAGGAAGTTATGGCGAGAGAGTACTCGGATTTTGCGACCTTTTCCTGAGTACAGATCAATTTCCAATTGGCTTTAACTTTACCACGGATCCTCCTAATTTCCCATTGACTGATTTAAGATTTTTAGGCTTAATGTCTATGATTGACCCTCCAAGACCTGGTGTACCAGATGCTGTCGCAAAATGTCGTTCGGCTGGTATTCGTGTTATCATGGTAACTGGTGATCACCCCGTGACTGCTAAAGCTATTGCAAAGGCTGTGGGCATTATAACTGAAGGTTCTGAAACTCTTGAAGATATTGCTAAAAGACGTCGTGTACCAGTATCTTCTTTAGATCCACGAGAATCAACAACAATTGTTATTCAAGGTTCAGTACTAAGAGATATGACAACTGAAGAACTGGAACATGTTTTGAGAACAAACCGAGAAATTGTGTTCGCCCGGACATCTCCTACACAAAAATTAAACATTGTTGAAGGTTGTCAGAATTTGGGAGCTATTGTAGCTGTAACTGGAGATGGTGTAAATGATTCTCCGGCATTAAAGAAAGCAGATATAGGTATAGCTATGGGTATAACAGGTTCTGATGTATCTAAACAGACAGCTGACATGATATTATTGGATGATAATTTCGCATCTATTGTAACCGGAGTAGAAGAAGGCCGTCTTATTTTTGATAATTTGAAAAAATCTATCGCGTATACGTTAGCGTCAAACGTCCCTGAGATAACGCCATTCTTATTGTTCATTGTTAGTGGTATTCCATTACCTCTCGGTGTTGTCGCTGTTCTGTGTATTGATTTGGGAACTGACATGTGGCCGGCTATATCATTAGCTTACGAGAGAGCCGAATCTGATATTATGTTAAGACACCCCAGAAATCCGTCAACCGACAAATTAGTTAATGGTAAACTCATATTTGTCGCTTATGGTCAAATAGGTGTTATAGAAGCAGTTGCTGGATTTTTCTCATACTTCGTAATCATGGCTCAGTGCGGATGGTTACCACGAAAATTACTTGGTATACGTAACGAGTGGGACTCGAAATCAGTAAACGATTTAGAAGACTCGTACGGTCAAGAATGGACATTCACGCATAGAAAAGAATTGGAATATACCTGCCACACCGCATTCTTCATAGCTATTGTGGTAGTCCAATGGGCTGATTTGATTATTTGCAAAACCCGTTACAATTCCATTTGTCATCAAGGTATGGACAATTGGGTTTTGAACTTTGGAATGGTTTTCGAGACATTGGCTGCCTGTTTTGTATCCTACTGCCCGGGTATGACCGAGGTGCTCAAGACCTATCCCGTAAAAGCCGAATGGTGGCTGCCCGCTTTACCTTTCGCCGTAGTAATATTTGTCTATGATGAATGTCGGCGTTTTTGGCTCAGGACTCATCCAGGTGGATGGGTCGAACGACACACTTACTATTAAAATATTTAAAGATATTTACAATAAAATTAAATAATAATCACTCATTGCGTCAATGTCCCTGTATAAAAAAAAATCAATTAATAAAAATAAAATTTACGTATAATGGTTGCGTAAAAACCTCATTATTAAAAATTTTAAAAATGTATAGCTGTTATTGTTATTGATAGTTTTATTAGTTATTTATATATGCGAATTTTTTGAAAAATTAGATTAAAGATCGGTATAAAATAAATGCTAAAATAAAAAATTGTCACCCAAAACTTCAAATGAAACCAATTTATAATTATGTATAAGTATAATAAAAATGAGTGTTCATTTACCATAGGCCTAGACTATTAAATATTATGTAAGTTAAAAAAAAATCGTTGAACAATGCATAGTGTTGGATTAGTTATTCATAAATGATTTGTTATATATTATAATAATATATAGTACAAGGCTGATCAAAAGTCTTAACCGAAAATCATCTTAACTAAAAACTTTTGATCTTCCGTGTCTCTACATATTGTAATCCGGGCTGGTTTACGTGCAATTATGCTTAGAGGCTGAGCCATTATATGTGTATACATTTTAAACAAATTGCCTGTAGAAAATTCAATGTATAGTATTTTGTTTGGAGAAAAAAATTTTAAAAAAATTTAAAAAAAAATTTTAATAGTTATTGCATTTTTAGTTTTGTTATGAGTTAAAAAAAAAATTATCAATAAAGTATAAGTGTTATGCGTATAATTAACTAGGGCAAGGATTGGAAGACAAATTACAAAACCAAAATCTCGTTATCATCATTATACACCTTTAAACATTATTTGTCGTCCTAAATAGTCTATAATATATTTGTTCGGCGTTTTCAATAAAAAAAAAATTGTATACTTTCGATAGTTTACATAGCTTATTATTGTACTATGGATATTATAAGTTAGACAATTTTATTGTTTTTTTTTTTTTTTTTTTTACATTTTCTGTAATTTGTGCCTAATTTTGTTTATTTGTTTCTCTGTTGAATGTATTTATATAACATTTATTTTATTTTTTTGTTTTTGTTTTTAATTCTATACGACTATACGATTATGATATTATACGCTATATTCGTTTTTATCTTAATGTAGAAAAAAAAATGCTTTTCCTAGTTGATTTCACAATGGCAACCATATTTTATCTTTAAGAATAAATAAAATCGTATACTTGTCATATTTAAACTAGCTTACCACTAAAAAGAACATTATGTTTAGTATGTAAAAAAATAAATAATAATAATAATAATATTTTTAAGGCAGTTTTTTTTTTATTTTTTAGTTCAGACATAGGACGAAAAATGTTATTAAATAGATGGTTTAAAATTGTAATATTGTAAGCTTTTAATATCCGTTAAATATTGTAAAGCTATATATAATTTAATCATATTATACATAGAAATTTTTTTTTTTTTAAAAAAACCAAATAAACCATTGTAAAACTTCGGGTATTTAGTTACTATGTAATGTTATATATATTGTTCGGCTATTATGCTACGTTCAAAGCAAAACACGCAAAAAAAAATTATACCTATTTCTGAGATTTAATGGTAATGTATGTTCCGAATAAAAGTCCTGTATACAAAGACATTTAAATTGGACTTTTATTTTACTACCTAATAGTGTGCCTCATGTTCACCACATCCTGTGATTGTAAACCTATATGTATTTTGAATGAAAAACAAAAATATTCTTAAAATATTTCCAGAAAGTATATTAACGTTTTAGAAATTAAGGACATTTTAAGTTTAATTACGTGTTTAATCAACATGTATTTAAAAATACATTTTTCAATAAAATCATTTAAAAACATTTTATACCTAATTAAAATATTTATGTAAACAATATTAGATAATTATGCTTATTTTCTGGAAATGTTTCGGTGAAGTGCGATTTAATATAATAATAATTATGTGGAATCGTTTAGATTTTAATAGACTACCATCAAAAGTGTAGGGCATCAACTAGTCAAAAAATTAACCTTGTTTAACTTTTTAACTTGACAAGTTGATATTTTCCCATAAACTAACTCGACTAGCTTATATTTGAATTGCATTAACTGTACTTTTACAATTAATTATGATAATCGACCAATTTTAAGTTAACATGATAAGAGGACGTTGCATATATCCGTATTTTCTACACCTACCTAATGAGAAATAAAGGAAACTGCAAGCTATTTAAAATTGGAATTGTAACATTTTGGTTAAATTTATAGTTTAAATACCCACCACTAATTTTAAATAATGAAATATTTTCGAGGGCACATTGGAGCCTATTTGTAAAATACTTTCTGACAAAGAAGTTATTTTTGTCAAACAATATTTAACAAAAATGCTCTGAGGAGTCCTCGAAATCTATCCAATATTTCGTCCTATTAAGGGAGAACGAATTTTGTGAGTTCATTATTCAAATTTTAATCGTAATTCTAATCAATAATATAATATTTACTTATTATAATTATATTATTAGTAAATGGTTTTTCAATATTGAAAAAAGTAAAATGAGTGTAAAATTATTAGATACGCTTTATTAAATAGGTACAATTTTAAGTACCGAATTTTTCTAATGGAAAATATAAATAATGAACTTATTTTAACAACAATTTTTCATTTAAGCTTAACGACTTTAAAGTATATTTCGTTGACTATTGGGTTTTAAACGAATGATTTTTGGTGGATTTAACTTAGTGTAGATATTTGAGTTAATTTGTTCATTAAATTGCCCATCTTTGATTATACGATTGATAATTTTACCATACCATTCGTTTACATCGACCGTAATATAGTAGGTACAAATTTATTTAAATATATATTTTATCATGTATTATACAGTTACAAAGTTAAGACTTGTCTACATAATATAGTAATAGACAATAATATCAATTATCATATATTCATTATAAGTAAGTCGAATGTTTTTATTTTATATTACAAATTGTTTCGCTTAAATTTATTTTACCGATAGATACAATAATGTATCTATCGTAAAACCTGACTAAACGATGGCCAATAATGGAAGTGTTTTTTCTAGAAATAGAAAAACACACAAAGAGCACAAACGAACGATGTGACAACATTGCATTTAAAACTGTGTGGAATCGTATATAGGTATGTACAACAGTGGCTATACGGAATTCTGCATATTTCGCAGGAATCCTGTTGCAGCCAATATTGTTTTAGTCTTTGGACACAAACGCTTTATGTTTTCGTTTTCGTTTTTACTGAAATTAACGTTCTTATTTGCTCTCGCCGGTTTCAATATTTATGTTAGTGATGGACATTGTCGAATAGTCACTACCTATCGAACTGTTCGATAGATACTTAAAAACCATCGATAGATAATAGATCCGAACTATTCGATAGTTTTTGTCGAAAAATCAGCATTCGGTCATGTAAATCTATTCGAATGGACTATTCGATAGTACGAACTATTCGATAGTACAAACTATTCGATAGTACAAACTATTCGATAGTTTTACCGAACTATTCGGTACCTAGTGTATAATTGGCAAGGCTGGGCAAGTTAACGATATTTTTTAACTCGTAAAGTTAAGTTAATTGAAAATAATAAAATAAGCTAAGTTAAGTTAAAAGTTACTGGTATATTTTTTATTAACTTTTAAAGTTAAAAGTTAACTTTGAAAAAAAGATGTAACTTAACTTGGTTAAAAGTTAAAATTTCCTAATTAGGAAAAAAAGTCGATATAATACCTATATTATATCGTAAAAAAATAAAAAAGGATGGTTATTCTTTACGCTCGAAAAAACTACTCGGGACTTCTTCTGCCTGAAAAAGTGTATAGATGTAAAAATAAAAATAAAACACGTCGTTTTAAAACCCGTGCATAAATAAGAAATCAGAAAATAACTTCTAACTGCCAAGATACCTACATTATTGTTTGATTCACACTAATGTAGTGTAAAATAAGCAGTACCTCATACTACTTCAATATATTTTCTATACCGGATGGACATAAATACCAGCCTCCATGTAGTCAAAAAGACCGGGCTCAGTCCAATTTCCGTGAACGGTCAACGTCGCGACAAGTGCGTGAGTGGTACATCGATTCTTAACGATTACGTACATGCTATATACTGGGTGCCTACTAAAATTGCGTATAAGTACCAAAGAGTAAAATCCCATTCGAAAATTTGCATTGTTCTTCGGGTAAAATTTAACTTAATTTAGATACTATTTTGTATAAAGTTAACTTGAAGTTAACACGTTAATTTTAATAAAAAAAAAAAATAACTTATTAAGTCAAAAGTTAATCTGAAAAAAAAAGTAACGCGTTAAGTAACTTAATTAAAATTAACTTGACTTTTTAACTTTTAACTCGTTAACGCCCAGCCTTGGTGATTGGTATAATTTGCATCGAACTATTCGATGGTGTCCATCACTTATTTATTATAGTCCGTTCTCGTGCGGCTTACCTACGATATATATGTTATGATATTTTCTCGTTAAAATCGTGATATTATGCGACAGAAAGGAAAGGCAAACAATTACCGAAGACGAAGAAACGAAACGGACAACCGTTTTCGACGTTAAAACACAACATAATAATAATAATAATAATAATAGTACGTAATATATTATTATTATTATTGAAACCATCATAGTGGCGTATAGCGACCGTTCTTTTATCGAGCGCTGTGACGGCGTTATGAATAAAATCGTATTATTATACGGCCATCCAGCTGCAATAATGTTCGTATAATATAAAAATCACGTTTGTATCGCCCAAAGCCGTTTTATTAATGGGCTGGCGTGCACTTCTTATATATTATCATTATTATTATTATCATTATCATTATCATTATTATTATTATTATTATTATTATTATTATTATTATTATTATTACATTATGCTGGCCAGTAGTATAGTAACGCTACGCGGGAGGACTGAGAAGTGGTTTTCAACGCACCGAAGGTGAATACATAACGCTGGTCGTATTATATTATTTTTTTATTTCATATAATATTTTTTACTTGTTGTGTGTCCCGTACCTGCGTCGTTCACAATCATTCGCCGCTATATTGAAAGGTCTACCGCACGTGCATACAACATGGACGTACGACTCGTCGCCATTATATTTTGCCACAGTAAGTAAAAAAAAAACCATAAACGTATAATGATGAATCAATTAAGTCGTATGATGTCCTCTCGTTATCACCGAACATAACGAGATAATATATGCGTACCTGCGTAAAATATAACCGCTAATCTCGTTTAAATAACAATAATATATCTCGACAAAATAAATACGATATTGATATGATACATAAACAATAAAAAGAAAGTAGTTTAAATTTTCATCAACACACATCTGCCTATATGTTATATATTATGATTATTATTATGCAATTTATATATATGATGTATATGCACACGTTCATGCCAAAGAGAGTACTAATAATACATTGCAGGTACCTATCGATTATTATAATTTTTATTAAAATTTTTTATTAATATTATTAAAATACGCTTTGATACACTTTGCGTTATATTATTTGTTTGTGTATACATTCGTCGTACTCCGCAAATATTTTTGTACGCCTATTACATTTCAATAATTTTAAACACCAAGTACAATGACGATATGTATTTTGCATAGATAAATAATTATAACCGTGGTTAGTTTTGCACGTCACGTTAACGCGTTTTGTGTACGCCGAGACGGCGCAACACAATATTTTCTCCTATACGAGTAAAATAACTGTTCAAAAAAACATTATCTACCCATCTGAAATAATATTTCAATCGTTAATTTATTGTTTACAACACTACACAAATTTCCGACTGAAACCTTATTTTCTAGACATATTTTATACTTATATTTCTACGATATTATATAATAAGAAGGGTTTATCAGTGGAAAATAAACGTTAGAAATATGCATTTTTTTTTTTTTTTTTCTGTTTTTCGATTAACAATGCCTATACTGTAGATAGAGTAGTAGACTGAAAATACATACATTATTATTATTATTATTATCAAAGTTGTAGAGGGGCGAAGTTTATCTATATATGATATTTTATCTTTTTCATACTAATTATCGGGAAAAAAAAAAACGTGAAATGGTTCATACTCTATAATAGCGCACACAAATACATTTTTCCACTGAAATATTCATAATAGGTACGCCTATATATATATATATATATACATACACACACACGTGTTTAATATGTGACTTATTGGAGTCCGAAAATTCAAATATACAGGTACATGCACTTTTATACTGTTTGTTTTTCACCGCAGCTGTACCCGTTATTATTATTAAAAACGGCAGACTGTTTCAATTTGTTTTTTTTGGAAAACGTGTAAACTCGGGACGTTTATTTGTTGTGAAAATATTACAATATGTCCTGCCAAGATAATGGTAGACGTAATGTGGACTGGGCACGTATTTACACACAGTTCTATAATATTGTATATATTATATTGTATACACGCTTATATTATTATATGCAGTCTCGGTATTCAACGGCGGGGTTCGCCAAAAAGTCAGTTATGATATAAATTTTCTGCACACTTTGTGTTGAAAACATATTTTTTATTTTTTCGTTTTCTATATGACTGCGCGGTGAATACGCATAATATAATGTCGTGCGAGCGGCGGAAAAAAAAAAAACGATCAAAAGTCATATAATACACGAGTACACGAGATTTTGTACATCATACCTATTATGTCCCACTCCTCGGGAATCATATATATTGCAGGCCACATATTTATACGCGAAATTATAATAGGCGAACACGCGAATTCGTGACTGGTACCCCATACGTGTGTGTGTGTGTGTAATATGCGGTTTTTACGTGTGCTCTAACCTCGCGGAATATCGGAAGAAACGTTCGAAATAAATCAACTTTTTTGTGCACAGAGAATAATGCACGTTTATGTGTCTATATTAGAATATGTGTGTGTAATATATATATTGGAAAAAATACACACCCGAACAATGATAGTACAGCTCTGTATATATTATAGTCTAGGGAACAATTTATTTTCACTCTCGTCCGTCTGTCCCACGTACACAATACATAACATAAAGGGTGTGGTGTTTGAATACACACACACATATATATATATATATATATATATATATACACGCACGACGTTATCTGTTTGTTATCGCATTACAACGTGTACGCATTATATATACGTATTATAAGGACGACGATGTCTATATATAAGGCACTATAACTGTGAGTATTCTCATCCGCCATTTTGGTTCCAGTTGTACACAAGTGTTTTATCACTTTATCAGTATTTAGTGTTAAAGCTGTGAAGTATTTTGTTTTAGAATAAACAATTTAA
>JAIPRL010000547.1:24268-129967 GCA_025469235.1 Pemphigus obesinymphae
ATTAATATATATTTAATATATAATAGGTATTATAATAATATATTAATATTAATATATTATTAATATTTATATAATATATTTATAATATATATATATATATATATATATATATATATTAATATATAATTTATAATTTATTATTCAAAACGCCTGATCAAACATTGAACACTAGATATAATTAAAAATAAAAAAAAAATAAATATATAAAAATAAACATAATCAGTACCTAATCTGTTATCTGAACTGGAACCAAAATGGCTGACGAGAATACCTATATCTAGAGTGCTTTACTATACATATATATATACAATATTCAATATTACGTACCTACGATAATATAATCTATATAGCATGGGCGCCATGTACAGGGGGGGGGGCTCTGGGGCTGCACGAAATTGATAAGACGGAGCTCAGCACCCCACGATTCTCATATGAAAAAAATCAATATTTTTTATATGCATCCGCAAAATATTAATTTTATTTTTAACAAATCAATTGAGATAGATAAATGTTTTTTTATATATTGATATCCGTAAATTTATGTCGTTATCATTTACACGGTATCGAGTTAAGGTCAAACGAGTAGTGTAAGTGTAAGTGTAAGTTTTAGTAAGTAATGTAAGTCAGGCGGTAAAACAATACGCGAGTTTATAAAATATAGTGAGTCCATCACCGTGAAATTTTCAAAACCTGCAGGCGCCTATGATCTATAATATAGTAACGTGTAATCGGCAAAAACATAATAATAATGATAATAACGGATGTCGACGTGTCTTTGGGGGGGGGGACATTAAACTTTTTTTTCTTTTTTTTTTTTCCCACTCGTTTCGTGTCCGTGCCGTGCACGGTATTGTTGCTTTGGACCCGGTCCAACAGTGACGATATGCCGCCGCGCTGGAATTTTTATATGAGAACACTGTGAATTCCTAGTGGTCTGGATCCGTCGGTTAGCGGCGGCGATTAAAAATACTTCTATCTTTCTCTCTCTATAACCGTGTACGTTAGTTCTGGAAAACTGTACACACGCGTATATACAGCGTAGTATAATAATATACATTATAATCGAAATAAATAAATAAAACCGTCCGGTAAATCTGCAGTAGGCACGCGAAAGTCGGTTATTGTTATACCGCACGTGAAAACGATTAACCAGACTGTATTTTTCACAGAATATAATATTTTATAAGTTATAACGCCGTAGTAGATGGTATGCAATGATAATAATATAGATTTACTGCGAGTTTGTACGGGAGGGGGTGGGGGGGGGGGTGTAATAAAAATAATTTTGAAAATCGACAAATGTTTATAATTTTAATAATATTTTATCGTACAGGCGTACATGGGGAGATGGAATTCAAAAATGACTTTCGACCCAAAAATATCCTCAACACGTTATATTAATCACTACAATAATACACGTCCTTTATTTGTAATCAATTCATATTTTCTTCTCGTTTTATTAATTTTTTTTTTTCTTATAAACGGGACACTGTATATTATGGGACACGCGCGTCTAATATGATAATAATTAAACAATATCTATTGGATATTATCTATAGGTATTCCGCCTGTCTGAATAAACGTAATCATATAGATATTGACATTGTGAAATAGTTTCTTCAGCTGCTCTTTTCACATTTTCTACTACCCAATTATAGTCCTATTATAGCAAATTCTAGGTCATTTTTTGTACCATCCGTCCTATTGCCATCTACTATATATATATAAAAAACCTTACGATTTTCATTTACAGCCCTTCCAGCGACTATTGATACACTCGTATCTATATATATATATATATTTTATATAATATTCATCGAAATAAATGTTATAAAATACGTTTTCTACATATTCAGTATTTTTGTTCTATAATTATTTGCGTTTTATTCTTGTCGAAAACATCAGTGACTAATATTTTTGGACTGCCTGTGCAGCTAGACATGTAGGTACGTACCTATCTAACTGTAGGCGACCATACAAAAAAAAAAAAAAAAATGCTTAAAAAATGGCCTACTTCAGACAATATAAGAATATGACATGGGCTATACATTATGTGTTGAATAATGGAAAATGAAAAACAGGCGGGGGCGTATATTTTTGAACGTTCGCGGTGGGGTGTATGGTCATATTGTATTGTGTACGTTGCAAGGTCGTCCTGCTATGTGTATTTTACACCGCTCTGCCGTGTGTTTGTATATGACACCGTTATAATTAATGTAAGGGGTAATAGGTAGAAAAATAGTAATAATTGTTATTTTTTGTTTGCATTAATCGTGGACGCCACTCAACGAGAGAATTTCCCTTTTTCTCTCTCTCTCTCTCTCCTTTTTGTTCTCGATTCCCCCGACACAATAGTAGTACAGGAGTTTTCTTGCGAACAACAAGGACAGTCCTAACAAATAAGGGGTTTTGTGTGCTTTTCCCACAATCCCACGTGATAATATAATATAACACAGGTCATAGCTGGTGGTAATATAAAATAATATAATATGTATGTAGGTGTACAGTATCACATATACCTGACCCACACGTTTACTTACGAAACAAACACCTAAAAGCTTTTTCGTAACACTATCCGGCCCTTATCAGTTACACACACTGCTGCACACCCAGAGAAATATTGCACAATGTATTATATTATATTATCAACGATAATGATTAGAGATAGGACGTATAAATGACGTTTGCATATTGTTTTCCTGCATAACGCTATAACCAGGCTTCAAACTATTTTTCCTATATATATATAGTTCTGAGATACAAAATATCTCAATTTCATTTTGCATTTTCAGCTTTAAATTCATCATTTTTTCGAATACAACGAAAACATTATATTATAATATATATATATATTATACACATTATACATATTTTCATATCGGGTAAGTGTCTATAATATATATTCAAGGTATATTATAAAATGAACAAATTGCTCAAATAATTTTTTAAGAAATTTAATAAATGTACCTAAGTAGTTTTTTTTTTTTGTTTATGGCACTTTTGACACTTTATTTTAGCTCGTATACTATTATAATATCTAAACGATAATAAAACAATTGTAAGAAAATAAATAAATAATAACGAAACAAACTGTCGTGCGGCATATTCGTGTCCGCATTTGTGAGTGTATAATAAACAAATCGTTTCCGCAGTCGCTCTGTTGAGCGGCCAATCCCCCGGCGGCAGGAAACGGCCGACCACTACGACGGCCGCGCCCCGACGACCGATCGTCGAGGAAGACGAGTCGGCCGAGCAGTTGGAGAGCGAGTGCCCGAAACCGGATGGCTTCTTCGCCGACACCTCCCAATGCGACAAATACTATGCGTGCTCAGACAACAGGATCACCGAGAAACTGTGTCCGGACGGCATGGTGTTCAACGATTACAGTGCGGAACAGGAAAAGTGCGACCTGCCCCTGAACATCGACTGTTCGCAGAGACCTGCACTCCGTGAGTATATATTGTATACAGTAAGCGTATTATACGTAGTGATCGCCAATGCCGTAACTGAAGGGTTCGAGGAGTTTATTAAAACCTCCCTCGAAATGTTTTAAAAATTAATCGAATATTATACGCGCATATATTATATTATAATCGAGTATATATATATAATTTGAACTAAACGATTTTGGATTACACGCCCTTTGAAAACGGTTTTCAATTACCGCGGCCTTGATACTATAACGACTACTAAATATAGCCACCATATAAGTTAGTATATATTCATTGAAAATAAATAAATACTTAAGGGGGCGTTCAAAACATTACGTAAGCGTCTAGGGGGAGGGGGGTCTGTCGCGTGCTTACATTTTCTGACAACGGGGACGGGAGGAGGGTTAGAACCATGCTGACGTCAGCAGTAATTAAAAAAACAATCAAAATAAATATGTACTTACTTATTATTTTTATCAAAATATGTAAAATAAAATTCAAATAATGTGTATGTAACAAAATTTTTCATTTATTTTTAATTAATTCGTATAAAATTCGGAAATTTTAATTTTAATTTTTAATAGAGGGGGGGGGTCATCGGACATTTGCTGACAATTGCTGACAAGATAGGGAGGAGGGGGTCTAAAAATGCCAAAAATGTGCTGACGTAATACTTGAACGCCCTCTAAGTAAGTTAGGTATATAAACTACACTCGTTATAATTATCATAATATTATGCATATTGTTAGTTTTGAGAATGTTATAATACTACACTTAAATAGCAACTGCCCAATCGTACGTATCTATACGAATGGTAAAAGTCCCGCGAGGTTTGAAACGGATTACAAAATCGATTTAGAAAATACTGGTTAAAACCGTTAAAATCCTGAAATCGAAACCGCGGTATTTTTAACCGAAAATGAACCATAGAATAGAAACCGATATCGGCAATAAATATCTCTATTAACCGACAACAACGAAAACCGGCGGCAGTAATCCGAATTCGTAATTAAAACCGCGTGTACTTCTGAAAACCGATACCATATAAGCTATATATATATATAGCCACATGGTAGATAATCGAAATCGAAATCAAAATATTTTTCGGTTTCGGGCCCCCGGGTGCAAAACTCACGCGAGAATATGAAAATAATGCAAATTTTCGGGCAAATATCAACAAATATCTCCATTATCCGAGAAATACGAACGACGAATATGGTTAAATAAAAATGAAAATCGCCACTGAAACGAACAACGAAAACCGGCGGCAGTAATCCGAATTCGTAATTAAAACCGCGTGTACTTCTGAAAACCGATACCATATATAGTTATATATATATATGTAAGTACCTATACTCTCGAAATCGAAATCGAAATATTTTTCGGTTTCGGTCCACCGGGTGCGAAATTTGGGCTCGCGATGACCGTCGACCGGGCCGAAAACGAGAGCGGCAGAACGTATATTGTGTTATCGCCGGCACGGAAATTTCACGCGGGAGGCGCGCCCTCTCACCCCGATCGATCGAGAGCCACGTCGTCGTCTACGTCTCGCGCACATTATAATTGTTTACGCATTATATAATAATATGTTTTAATATTATGTCGTACGCGTATTATAATATTATAATGTATAGTGCCGATCTGTGTCACACGGCGACGATGCCAAAAATGAAAAAAAAAATTAAATAAAACCGGAGCGAAAAAAGCCGCAGCCCCACGTGTAACGCGCGCGCTCGTCGCGTCATTTTATTTCAGGCGTACCTTTTCGAGCCGCCGCCGACCCGACGTGTATAATTATAGCGCAGCGTTTACGATTTCGTCGTGCGAACACGTTATTATTATTATTATTATTATTATTATTATTATTGTATGTAATATATTTAAGACGGTTTCTAGAAAGTTTTCGGAACGGTTTTCGAGAACGTACATATTATACACATCGAAAACTTTCTATAATGTGTGTGATGTATACGAGCGCCGACATTCTCGTATATTATATTACACGAGTATAGTCCGTCGGACCACAAGTCGTTGTAATATTCACGTACGTATACCGCGTGGAACCCTTCGATTTACGTATGTCAAAGAATCCTTAGGCTCCACGTCCTTATCACGCATGCGCGCAGACCATAGATAATAAATAAAACATTGATAATAAAAATCATTCTTATTAATTAATTTAATTAATTCTTTATTATCTACGATGTAAAATTCTATTCAACTTGACAACGACGAAATAATAGATTAAGATTTCAATATTTTTATACATGTTCTTTTTCCGTCAGAATGTATTTTACCCAAATTTTTAAATCAATAATGTCTTAAAACATGCGTGTGGATAGTAATCGTTTTCGAAATGGCCCCGTCACACTGCAGACTCCAATTAGCGTTGTAAAATATATGATTGTTAGACACTTATTTCCACGAGTTTGAAGAAAAAGGTCATATCAATAGGCGCATAAGAATGAACAACATTTTTATAGAAATTGAAACGTTTATCTGTTCTGTCGTTGTTAAATCGAACAGAATTTTACACACAAAAACGTATATATATATATATATATATATATAGGTACCACAGATTAAACATTTAATATAATGATTAATATAAAAACGATAGATAATATAGCCTAAGGATTCTTTTTTCGACGTGCGGAGGACAAACGTTTCGATTTTCCTCATACTACGCGCATACGTGGTGGCGCCGTCTATCGGCAGAAAGCGGAATAACACCCACGCGCGCCCGACAAATCGCCGCGCCCCTAACGACGCGCTTAAAACACGCGCCAACCGCAAAATAATAATAATATACGATTTTATTGCGCCGCGTTTTATACATAGTCGTCGTCATACAATATGGTTACGATGTTTACTATATAATATGACCGCGATGACGTGAAACTCATTGGATGAACAGAAGTTCGAATGGCCGAAACTGCGAAAAAGACCAAACTTGGCAAAAACGTATAAAAGCCAATGTGGATAATACCGGACGGTATTATATATTATAATATTAAATGTAAACGTATTAATATTATGGCTTAGCGGCAAAAGAGTCGGTTAAGAAATCGCTCTCTACGTTAATATTTATACATATAAATGCCCTGCCCCATGACGGTGTTTTATAATACCTATTTATATATATATCGAATATATCGCTCCTCTCCGACGGCGGTATAAAATTTTCATTAGAAAACGTCCAAAATGTTCCGATACAATATATTATATTATATTATAATATAACGAACATTTTTGTCTTGAAAAAAATCAACATATTTTATAAAATCTATCATTTCGTTGTAATACTTTCCAAAACGTCATAGAGTAATTTGTAAAAGGTTTTTTAAATATTAATTTTTCAGATTTAAAATTTCCCCCCCCCCCCAAACAACGATAGAACACTGTGTTTTATTTTCTGGAAATGTTTTAAGAACATTTGATTTTTTTTCGCTGTTTTGATCTGAAGCATGTTATTTTAAATCATTTGCAGAAGACAATATTTTTTAAGCGTTTATTTTACGAATAAAACTGTGCTTAACGCATAGTTACGTTATAAATGGTAAATTTTGCTTTATCTGCGCATTTTCCCGTCAAGTTTGTGTTTTCAGGTCTTGTAAACGAAACAATTTACAACAACTTTACCACTAAAATTTCGTTACGATGTCGTCACTATATTACGATCAACCAAAAATTATATACACAGAATAATATATATCGATATTATTCTATTACGACACCTGAAACTGCTATGTGTATACTGTATATTATGCTTGTAATATATGCATTTCACTTTCGATAACTCAATACTCGTGGGGTACAAAAATAATGATTTTTCAAATTTCGAAATACTGTCCATAGATCGATGGAAATTTTTCATATTTTTTAAGTTTACACTAATATTTATTTACTAGGTACTTAAAAAAAAAAAAATGAAAAACATTTATTATAGTCACGCGTGTATACGTATAATAGTTAAATATTAAGAAAATCATTCATTAGTTTTTGTTGAATTTCTGCATTTTTTTTTCGATTAATATTACATAAATAACAACAACATTATATATTATAGTTCTTATGTGTATAAATACATTAAGCATAGAATAATAATTCACTCACTTAATAGCCTATAAATACTATTTCGAGGTAGGTATTGTAATAAAAAATACAATAATAAATACTTTTTTAAAATTATCGAAAATGTTGAATATTTAAAATTTTTACTATAAAAATAAACATATATGTACGCGATTGATTTTCCACTTTCTTTTTGTCAATTCAAAATATGATTGAAAGCGATGTATTTTTGAAACCTTATTTTGAGAGGTGACTCGGTGTCTGTGCCGCCGTCTCAACAAGAGGATTAGCGTGCGATTGTGTATAGTTGGAGTAATTTACGACACGAGTAATTTTGCAATTTCACACATACGATTAATATTCCGTGAACGAGAATATTATGTATACTCGTATGTTTTATTAACGTACGTACGTAACGACAAAATATCATATTTATCCGATATTCAACTTTCGATATCGATTTCAAGGATGAAATTTCCATACTTGAAATAATATATGACATTAAATTCTTCGATATTTGTGTAACATAATAATTGGATTTGACGAAATATTCTAGATAATTACACAAATAAATTAAATCTTCTAAAAAGAAAAATTGCTTTCTTATAATGATATTTTTAAAAACATAATATTATTATGAAATACGTATATATCTTAAACATTAATTTCCCGAACTAAAAATGTCCCTAAAACATTAAAGTTGATTAGAACATTATTTTACTCTCTCACTTTTTTTTAAACAAAATTTTCATGTTTTTTTTTTGTTTTTTTTGTATAACATGAAATACGTATATTCTATAATAAATAAAATACAAATATTATAATAACAGAAATAATAGCAGCGGCTTTTGGCGCATACGATTGCTCATAAAACACGAAATATATTGTTGGAGGTGTTAATAAACATTGGCGAGATGATAAATAAAATCATGACAGCTTTTATATTCGATAATAAATCGATGTTGCGTTTATACACATAAATTAATTTGCAACTTTTTGTATTCCAAACAAAGTGTGGCTGGTATAGGACATTAAAAATTTTTTTTAGCTTCGTAAATATTCCATCAGACGCGTCTATATGCTCGTCGATATACGGCGAAACCATAAGCGCGCGCGTATCTATGTACGAACCGTATAATAATTTGTATACGTATTGTACCGAAAACTTTTTCATTCGAAATGAGTGGTTTTACGCCGCACGTTCGCGTAAACTTAAATATATAAATTATAAAGTTTTTGCACATGACATAGTAAAGTACGGGGGCGTAATGATAATAAATAATGTACGGCGGCTAATGAATATGAAAGATTATTTTACACTGATTCTATTTGTATTTTCTCTAGAGACACCTATCCCATCCGAACACTGTCCCAGACAGAACGGCTATTTCGCGCACGAGGACCAGAGCATTTGCGACAAATTCTACTATTGCGTGGACGGTAAATTTAACGCGATCACGTGTCCGGCGGGCTTAGTGTACAGCGAGAAAACGGGCATTTGCACGTGGCCAGACGAAGCCAAGAAAAAAGGATGTTTGTCGAAAGGTAAATAATAACGATAATAATAATAACGATAATAACGATGATAATAATAATAATAATAATAATAATGATGATGATATATGATGGCGATTAATCCGTAAGTTCCGTTTGAACTCCAGAGATACACACATTCCGTAGGTATATTATTCCCGTTGGTAATTTAATCATTTTTCTCAACACACTCGTCAGAAACAACAAAAGTCCACCACTCTTTCTCTAATATATAATATAATATAATATATAACCGTTATTCCATTTCCGGCCATGGGTATACGCTATAATAAACCGCAGAAAAAAAAAAAAACCACACGATCCGCGTACAGACTCCGGTATATATGTTAATGTTTGTTCGACTGCCAAAATGGGCACGAGATTTTGGACCGGTATCAAAATACGCGGTAAACGCGCTAAACTCCCACCGTCGGCGATTTATTTTATTTTTGCAGCTCGCGGCTTTTTCATAATAGTTATTTATATATTCGACCCTATAAAACCGTTTTCTTTCTAGTAAATCACTTATTGAAAAAAAAAAAAAAAATACAAAAATATGCTCGAAAACCAATTAAAATTATTTCCCATTTCACTATATATATGTGTGTATATACCACGTTTTAACGACCGTCGTAAACCGTCCGCAGTGTATAATGGATCGTATATTGATTTTATTTGAAAATTGTTATTTATACAGACGTGTTCAATAATTTCCGATGCCCCAACGTGACCATGGATGTCGCCCTACAGCATCCCAGATACGCGAATCCCGATGACTGTCAATTTTTCTACGTGTGCGTCAACGGCGACACGCCAAGGAGAAACGGCTGCAAAATGGGACAGGTGTTCAACGAAGCGTCGGGAAAATGCGATTGGCCGAGAAATGTTCCCGAGTGGTAAAAATAAAATAATAATAATAATAATAAATAATTCTACATTATTTATAGAATATATAAACCGCCTCGAAAAACCATGTCGTCTCTTGTGTGTCGTCACGGAACGCGATTAACTCATTACCGTCAACGGACGTATTTTACGTAAACAAATGCGTTACGAATTTAAACGAACTACTACTATATTATAGACGAATGTACATCAATGCATAATCAAACCACGATAAACATATCAAATGCTAACATAATGAACTAAAAATATTTGATTAACGACCTATTAACCGACTAGACGGCATGAAAACCTAAATGTTCTCTCGAAAAACATTTCTAGAAAATAAAATATAGTGTTTTGATAATGGTTTAGACACATATTTGAAAATATCCATTTTTCAAAACTTAAAATTGCTCTAATCCATTTTTGTAATATATTATTTCTCTTTATGGAATAGTTTACCTCTACATGTTATCTAGGTAGAGGCATATTTTCGACAGCAACATTATTTGTCAATCTAACGAGCAATATAAAAAAATCACATTAATACTATTGAACTATTATATGTTATTGCTTATGTTTAGAGTTTAAATACATATTTCGTCAATTACCACACATCTTAAGTAGGTAACGAATATTTTCGAAGAGACTTCGCGTAGGCATTATAATATAAATTATCGTCCGAGTGTCTGACTAAGAAGTTACAGCGTTCTAAGTTTTGATTTTATTTGAAATTGCTCCACAACTTATTTTTCAGACGATAATTTAGAAAATAGCTACAGCCTACGCGAAATATTTTGGAATATGTTATTCTCATTAAATTTGGTAATAGCTGTAAGTTCTAAATTTAATAAATGTCCCAATTTAATTTCTAATTAGTACCTACTATAATTTTACTAGATATATATTGCACGTTAGATAGACTGAGACAGAAATAAAAAACAAAATGTTCTTAAAAGATTTCTAAAAGATAAATTAATGTTGTAATGTTTGAGAGAAATATTTAGGAACGTATCCATTTTCCTCCAAATTCAGATTTCATATTCCTCCACTGACTATATATGCTTCTCAATTGTCTATTTTCCTTCAAAATTTTCGGAAACACTAATAAGTATAATGTATGACGTATTATTTTATTTTAACATAAAATAAATAAATAAACACAATTTTTGGGTGAAAAATTTTATTTTATTTGCGGAAGAAAAGGATTTTTTTTTTTTTTTTGAAGAAAATGGAAACTGATTTTCGAAAGAAAGTGGTCCCGCCTATTTTTGGTGAGAAAAATTAACTTTCAATAAAATATTATAACATTATATTTAATATTCGTAAGACAATTTTTAATATAATTCAATATTATCAAATATATTTTAAGACCGTAAATTTCTCTTAAAAGTAAAAATAAAATGTAATAGTATTTTACTTCCTGGAAATGTTATAAGAACATTTTGTATTATTTTTTTCCGTTTGTGACAGAGACAGTAAATGCGGATATGACGTCTCCTTAACCTATATATTCCTTATATAGTGCAGAACACTATATATAAGTATCTTATAAAAATATATTTTCATATTTTCAATAATACAAAATATCGAATGATTTTAGACTATAAAAATTTTACAATTCCCAATATTTTATAATCCAATAATCAAAACGAAAAATAAAATATCAAAAAAAACCACTTCGACATTTTCTTGTTCTACTTTTAAACTTTTTTTTTGTAATTTGTGTAGCATTTATTTTTAGTCTAAAATCACACTGTAACATCGTATTGCTGAAAATAAAATGAAAATAAATTATTATTCTTCTCTTTAGCATAATATATTATATTTTGTATTACAGAAATAATAGGTATATATATATTATGATTTTTTTTTTGACAGTGCTGACTGGTATAAAGGTATACTGACAGACGAAGAACTATACCTTCTCGAGAATCCAAAACCAAAAGAACCAACTAAAGATAGGGAAGCAGCGGCGAGTAGACGAAAGCCGTCGAGACCATCAACTACAAAACGAACATTCGTACGAGACGATGATGAATAAACTAATTTATAATTAAATATAACATATATTGTAATTCCATATTTTTAATAACGGTATCAGGAAAACTGATCTCATTCGAACATTAAGTCGAAGTCAAAAATAAATGATAATAATAATTTCGACAAAAAAAAAAAAAAATCCTTGTTTTTTTTTCAACGTTTGATTCACTTTTGAAAAATCTTTAAAAGTATATTAATAATCACATAAATTGTCTGTGACGATGTTATTTGGTGTGTTATTATAAAATAATATACTTAGTTTTATTTGATACTTCAAAATATGTTTAATATCGCACGATATTAAATAATAATAGTCGCATAATACTCGTAGGTACCTATATCGTTTGTACAAAATATGTACTAAACACTTTTGAAATTTACTGACTTATATTTAATATTTAAATGTGTTTTATTATATTTCTAAAATAGAGGACAAAATGAACATAATTACTTTAAATATTTGATCGTTAATCTTTATACAGTTAAAATGTATTTAAAATTCAAACATTCAAAAATTCAAAAATTCAATAAATTCAATAATGTTATAAAAATTAAAAATAAATATATATTACAAAGAAAAACTCTGATGATGACTTACGGTCGTAACTAGTCGTTACTATTATAATATTTTTTAATTTTTTAATACTTTCGGTGCATATTTTTTTTTTTATAAATTATTTTTTATAATAAAAACATATAATATATATTGTTAATTTTTATAATATACAACTATTCTTATAGTTAAATTTAAATTTTTATAATAGGTATTAAAAATTATCAATAAGTACATTGAAACCACAAAATACGTCGACATTTTTATAGGTAACTTGAATTTTTTAAATTTCATATCAATATATTATAATAATATTGTATAATAACCTGCACAGTGGCCATTATGTCGTATATAGTATAATAAAATGTGAATATATCGATATAATATTTTGTATATAATTTTTCGTTCGTCATAACGACATCATAACACGGTTTCGTCATCGTCATGAACGCTAACGTACATCTATGTTTGATCTATACCAGGGTTGAAATATATATTAAGTTATTGCAACTATATTCTGACGTTTTTTAACGCGTGGAGAATAAAATAAAGAGGACATCCCATATGATAACACAGAGCAATATGAATTTGGTTTTTTTTTTTTTACAAGTGCATCTATTTTATTTCTTATTAATAACTACCTATTTTATAGTAATCGTTAGATTGTCTAGTTTTAATAATAGCTGGTATTCTACACTTCGACCATGGCCAATATAGTGATACATCGAAAAAACCATCAGACTTAAAAAAGTAAAACTTGACGTAAAAAACGTGAAAAAATATTCACAATTTAAAGCATTTACTTGGAATAATATACGAAAAAGCATACTTATTCCATATTTTACAGGAAGAAATTTATAATGTTTTAGGTAAATTTTTAGGCTACAAAATCAACGGTTACAATGATGTTTTCGTTATAAATACTATTGGGAAACGAATTTCCTTCAGTAGGTAAATAACTAAATAATTTATGAATATTTCGGGTGATTCCACTTAATATAACGATACAAATAACAAGAAAAAAAAAATATCGATATCTTACCTACCTATATACTTAAAATATTTCCAAAGAGTATAATAATGGAAAAGGAATGTTTAAATTGCATAATTAAAATATTTTTTGTAAAATGTACTTAAAACGATGTACTTAAAATGATTTTTTAACGTCAATTTCTAAGTTCAAAAATATTCTTTATATTAGAAAATTCTTTTTTTTTTTTTAATATTTATTAACTATATTATATATACATATATAACTCCTCAATGATATATTGTTAAATATCATATAAATTTATGATTTTTCTAAATTGTCATTTTTATCTATATAAAAATGAGTACACACAGGTGTGTACTGTTAAGTGATTGGATCAATCAAGTCTTCTGGTAAGAAGGTTATTCACAAAAAATAAAAAAACAAACATAATTTTAAACTTAAGAGATCGGCCTCGCCCTGCTTAGAATCCAGAATTAAAGAAAATATGAAAAAGCTGATATTGTGACACGATCATATGAAGGTTTTGAAAATATCATGATATAATTGATGCAAATAAATATATAAATTGCACAACATTTTGAATTGTTTATTATATAATAATAAAATATTTGACCAACCAAATACGTAGGTACATATTTGATAATATAATTACATAATTATTTTAATATTAATTTACATAATTTGTTTTGGCCCTGTTAGACCACAGCAATATAGAATATAATTTTTAGATAGAGTAAGTGTCTATATACAATATATATATATATATAAATATATTATGTATATCAATTTAAATAGTTAACCTTTCGATGAATATAATTTATATCTGTACAGGTACGTTTATATAAGTATAACATTTATACTTATTTGTTTATTTAAATAATATTCAAATCGGGTGAACATGGAGTGCAGATTTTAAACTGCTATTATAACTATTATATAGTAAATAAAATGGTATCTTTTAAATACGTCCCTTTTCAATTAAACGTAAGTATTGAACGTAAGTATATCCTCAAGGTTCAATTCTATATATAGAATCCAGTATTTACATCAAATAAATGTCGTATAAATAAATAAATAGCATAGATAATATGAAAATTAATTTAATCGTTTGTAAATAGTATCTAATTTGTTCATTTAGTATAATTAACTATATGTACAAAAATTTTAAAAGAATATTAATTGTAAATTACGCGTTAGAATATTTAAACAGGGTGTCAGGACTATTTATAATAACCTAACCTTCTCTCCCATCTATTTGAGTTCGGCTAAATAATATATATATAATAATAAAATATAATATTTTTCAATTGCTCACGTAATTATTGATAAAGTTCTATCAGAAAAAAATTCAAAGACCGATATTATATTTCAGTAAATTAATTTACTGTAAATGAAGAAAAAAAATCCTATGAGATTCAAAACCATTCCCTTGCATTCAGCAAAATTACGCTCCTCTGTCCAAACTATGTATAAATATAAAACTCAGGACTATATTTAGAGGGGCAGAGCAATAGGGATAATTGCTCCGGGTGACTAAATTTTAAAAGGACGGCCATCAACTTTAGAGTTTAGGTTTAGAGTGGTACTGACTAAGTACATTTTGTACTTTTGGGTAAAATAAAACGTATATGAAAAACTTTTTAATTTTGTTCATTTCCTCATTTTGAAAGCGACTTTTTCAGCCCTGGGGAGGAGGATACGTTTTAACCTAATAAATGTATTATAGTTTATAATTTTTTATTTATATTTTTTAATTTTTTTGTATATACACCACTGAACCTGGTCCTTAAATGGTCCAATAGGCAATACGAGTATATATTATGTTATGAATACGGAACGGATATATATGCACAAAAAACATTCAAAATATGCATTTAAATATACTACACTATACTATAATTTGATACAATATATGCAATTAAAATTTACAAATATGCAAAAAAGGTTTCAAAAGTTAAAAATATGCAAAATATGTAAAATAAAATTGGTATTATTTTAATAAAAATGATGGAAATCGTGCACATTTTTTGTCGGATAAAGTTACTTTATTATACCTTAGAAAGTTCTTACTTGTAATTTAAAAATATTTAGTATTCGAGAACAATAATTTCACAAATTTTTATAGCTGGAAATAAGAACACGAGAAAATATAAGTTAAAAACAAAACTGTGGGTTAAAGATGAAAATATGCATAAATATGCAAAGCAAGATAAAAAAAAAGTTAAAAGTATGCAAAATAAAATTGGTGTTATATTTGAATAAGAATGAAAGAAATCGTGTACATTTCTTATCAGATTTCAAATAGCTTATTCTAATAAATATATACATTTACACATAAACCTATTGTTTAATTTATACTTACCCCCTCCCCCCATTAGATAATCCTGCAGGCTACGCCACTGATAGTGATTTCCAAAAACTTCAGGGGTGGCGTTCGCACCGCATTATAGGATTGTTATGATTTGTAGCGGAGTATATATATATATACTATACCTATACTACGTTTTTTCTATATAGTGACTATATACATATAGATAGGTAACTGCAGTGGCGTATTTTCAATTTTTATCAGGGGGAGGTTTAAGCCGTTATAATTCAGATAAAAAAAAAAAAAAACAGAATTTATTGTTTCGGTACTGCAATTTATCGACGGGCGACAATAATTAAAACAGTTTATTCTCAAAAGCCTAAAAAAAATGTCCTAAAAAGAAATGATACGTTTTGATGATTTTTTTTTTTGCTTCTGGGGGGAGGGGGTCAGAACCCGGACCCCCCCTCTCCCACCCACGTAAATACGCGCCACTGGGTGACTGATATATGAACTATTGGACACAATCACGTATATTTTGTATTTAATTTCGTAAAAACATATTATTCGAAACGAACGTGTATGCTATATGTATTATATATAGCTGTATCGCCGCAGTGGTGTATATTATTATATAAATTAGAGATATACAGTGCCTCTCCGAGTTTGTTGGCCGTACATAATAATATATAGGTAGAAAAATCTCAACACGATACAATCGATTCATCGAGTAACGATTTTTTATTTTATTTTTTTTTTCTCACTTCAGATTTCCATCGCTGTGCAACTACTATATAATAATAATAATAATAATAATACGGGCGAGTGGGAGAGCAACTATAGAACGGTTGGTTTCCTGTTCTTCTACCGAGGCCGCGCAGTCGCTTGCACATATTATCATCACGCGATCAGTTTTCAATTATGAACCTCTCAATAGTATTGTTCACGATCGTTATTGGAATATCCCATTTGACAAGTAAGATTTTCAATATATTATCATATATTTTTATCAATATTATTTTTTTTTTTTTCTTTCACATAATATATACATAGTATATAAATCAATAACTGCACCGTTCGTACGGCCAACGGTTGTACGCGTGCCATGGAAACGTTTACGGAAAATTATTATTTTATTTTTTTTTTTTTTGAAAACGCCGCTTTTTAATAAATTTATATTTTCCCGACGGATCTTTTATTATTTTTCGTTATTGCGACGACCAAAACTCCGACGACCGTCGTATACGGTGCGCCCCGAATTGTTAACGATCGCGCGCAGTGGCCTTAAACGCGAACAAAATGAGAGACCCCTCCGAACACGGCGTTTATTTTTAATTACGAAATATATTTTTGGAAAAATCTATACATATACGGTCGTGCGAAAGAGTATATCGCCATATAGGAATTCACTTTCACCGGCTTCCGCCAGCGTTATACTTTCGGCGATTTATTTTGCACGCTACCTATACGTCACCATCGCGTCATTAAAAACAATAATATATAAATATATTCAATCGAATGTTATTGGTTTCACCGTTTTTTTTTGTTTTTTTTTTTTTTTTCTTAAACGTTTCTTTTTGTGAATTACGTACAGATGGCCAGTTCCAATGTCCCAAAAAAAACGGCCAGTACGAGGATCCGGTGCAATGCGACAAATTCTACGAGTGCAAAGACGGCGTGGCGACGACGAAACTATGTCCGGACGGATTGGTCTTCGACCCGCTGAACAGAAAAATAAACAAATGCGATCAGCCGTTCAGCGTGGACTGTGGCGAACGTCTCGAACTCCGTAAGTCCTTTTGCAAACGGCAGAAAAGAAATAGAAACATATTTGAATTTTTAAATCGTTTCCAGAAAGTTTGACCGGGAGAAAATGTCTCCGAACCGTTAACTCGCTATGTTTTTTGTTTTTTGTTTTTTTTTTTACTTTCCGGCAAATGAGAACGTTTTGTTTTCATTTATTGTCTAAGATACTTTTTAATTTGAACATTTTTTTTTTCTGTGCTCGCAGAAAACCCGCAGCCCAACCATCTGTGTCCGAGACGTAACGGATACTTTGCCCATCCGGACGAAAAAGTCTGTAACATTTTCTACAACTGCATCGAGGGCGAGGGCACGGAAATCGTGTGCCCCAACGGATTGCATTTCGACGAGTACGCGGGCACGTGCTCTTGGCCCGCAACGGCCGGCAGAACCGGATGCGGAGAATCTGACGACAGTAAGTATAAAACATAGAGAAAATTATTTAAAAAAAAATAAATAGAGCTTGTACTTTATGTCTAGAATATGTACGATTTGTTTTTTTTCGCAGTGAAATTAAAAGACGGTTTCTCGTGTCCCAAAGAGAAGACCCACAACAGCCGGGGCCAGAACGTGGCCCATCCCGTGTACGCGCATCCCGATGACTGTCAAAAGTTCTACGTATGTCTGAACGGCATAACTCCTAGGGAACAGGGATGTTCGGTCGGCGAAGTTTTCAACGAAGAATCACAAAAGTGTGACCAACCCGAAAACGTGGCCGGATGGTGAGCATATACCTCAGTGGTTATTATTGAAAAAATGTCCTATAAAAACGCATTTTCAGAAAGTAAAATAATGATCTAATATAATAACAATATATTATGGGGAAAGTGAACTACGTTTAAAAACGATATTACAATATATAATGGTCTGGCAACGTTAATTTTTCGTGTCGAAAATTGTCCTAAAACGACTTATTTTACTTTCTAGAAATGTTTTTGAGGACATTTTTTACTGTTTGAGAATATTGCATAATATGCAAAATGCAGCTGCAGTATGTTGTGTTTCGCGTGTTTTTTACGTCATTGTTTTTTTTATATTTTAGCGAAAATTGGTACAAAGACGACCCACAAGTGCAACAGCAGAACAAAAAACAATAGTTGTGATCTTTTTATTTAAATTGATAATATTCATATTAATTGTACACTTATATTGTATATTATATATAGTTACTATACCTATATATAGTTTTATAATTAGTCAAAACTAAAATCATTATTGTTAAAAAATTATACTTCTATATATATATATATATACCTACTCGTATGTATTATAATAATATATGATATACATTATGTAATGCTAAATAAATTAAATATTTTATTATAATTACTTTTGTTGCATTGTTTATTTGGTTCTAAGACAATCTTTTGGAAAATCTAAGGTCATAATGTGTGCATAATACGTACGTACCTAGTTATTAATTATCTATATTAGTGGATAACTATTCGGCAATCTGGGAATAATCATTGAGGTAGGTTTTTATAATAAATTCACGAGTTTACGAAAAATGATCGGTAAAAAAAAATAAAAATAAATATACATAACGTACAATATATAATATATGTCATGACTGCTTAAATATTTTCCGTTATTATTAAAAATAATTTATTGAAAACGCGAAGACGGAGAAAAATATACGTATAAACAAAGAGCAAACAAAAAATTTTCGTTTTGTTGACAAAGGGTTCTTGGTGGTTTTTTTTTTTACATAAAGCGTCCGAATAATTTTATATTTTAAAATATAAGTTTATCTTCGATTAAATTTCATATGTTAAGTAATTGTACTTTATAACAATATAGGTTAGGTTTTTTTCTAAAAAAACAATAGAGAAAATTGTATACCATTAAACTTTCAAACAGTAAATACCTGAATACAATTATACGCAGACTCGACAACAACTACAGTAAAACACAATTTTAATCGTATACCTCATAACACGTATGAACGTATCGAACGTTAAACAAGCAGCCGCTTTTGTTTTGATATAAATTTAAAATTGTGTAATTATTAGTCGAGTATACTAATATGCTTAAATTGAACGCCTCCAGCGTTACCTATACACACACACATATATATATATATATATACACACAGTTTCTATATAGCTTTCACCAAATATTCAAGTGTTACACTGGTTCGCTGACGCAACTACCTGTAATATGTACATAAAATATTGTAAAGGTTTTTGGATTGTAAAATACAACGTGAAAACTTGTTTTAATCCGTATAGAACGATTTTCCATTAGTCATACACGCGCATTATGGGAATACTGAACAATAATAATTTGTTGTTATAGATGCGTAAAATATTTTCGAAAACGACGAAAAAATAATATTATATGGCTCGGACGAAAACACCATTCGGCGGCACGGTGTAAAATATATAATAATTTGAGTGTCTGACTACTATATATATACACGTATATACATGTGTGACGATAATGTCACGGCCGGTCGTGCAGCGTTATCGTTGTTAAAAAGCATTTAAGTCCTTAATGGCTGCGGACTAGAAGTGTTTCGATACACGTCCGACGAGACACGAAATCGTTTAAAACCGTAGAACACGCATAAGCCCCTAGACAATATAATATCTATGGACGCAAAATGTTTAACGGTCTATTTCGGTAGGTATGTTATATACGTGTAATAGGGTGACCATATTTTGGAAATTAAATACTTTCTTGTAAAAAAAACGAGAGAAAAAAAATCGTTTTGTCAATATTTACCAAAATTTTCGGTAAACGAGCAAAAGAAGGGGGACAAAAACGGGATCGCACTTCCTAAAGCGGGACAAATTGCAAAAAAAAAAAAAACGGGATGATATAGTATGATCACCCTAATATATAAGGCGTGATAATGTGGCCAAGTCGCGGTGACGCGCCCAAACTACGCCCTGTATAGCCGGTGATACGTCTTGTGACGTAAAACGTACCGTACGCGTATAAACAGGAAATCGTTTGTAATTATTATTTATCAGTATCGCGACGGGTCGTGGGCTATAGGTATAATGTGATAGGTACACTGCGGTAACCGTATTATAGGTATATATTGGTATACACTGGTATCCGATAAACTCATATTATTATGTGTGCGGTATGCGCGTGTAACACTCAAAATCGTTTACCGTCGCCGTGCACACATTATAATATGTGCATTGTGCATAAAATATAACATTATTATTATTATTATTATTATTACTATTATTTCGTCACGTCTTTCGGCTATTGTGCATCTGAAAAGCAGGTAGGTTAGGTGTTTAACATTCACACGGGCTGTCGAAAGAATATCGCGCCAAGGCACACGGCGGAGGAGTTCAAAAACCTTTTGTCAGTACCACAGCAGAGGTCGCGACAAGTCGGTTACCGCGGGGGCTTCGACTAGTTTTGTAATTTTTCGTCCCGCATACGTCGTCGGGTCCGCGAAGACTTGTCCATTCGTAATCCGGTCGCCTTTTACCGACAATATGATGTCTCTGTACGCTCCGGTCGCCGCCGCCACTGCAGCGCTCGTTCTGTTCGCGGGTAAGTACCTGTATAATAATAATAATAATAATAATGATAATCATTATTATAATATTATATTATATATATATATATTAGGTATACCAGCTCACTTATACCGACGTATACCGCGGTATAATAACGTATAACAATGATATTGTATAATACGCGTAGGTACTATAAAATATATTATATTACGTATACCGTGTTGTACATATTATTATCGTGGACGCACGTGCTTACAATACGTATTATATAGGTACACTATACGGTTCTTAGTTCTTACAGTAATAATTTATATTAGTGATGTTACGAACCCAGATTTTTGAGGTCGAACCGAACCCGAACCGAACTTTTTAAAATTTTAACGAACCCGAACCGAACCGAACTTCCAATTTTTTATTCGAACCCGAACCGAACTTCATAAAAAAAAACAATACAATAATATAAATTACCATTTTTTATTAATTATGTATATTTGCATAAAAATGTATTGTGTATAGCAGGTGCCTCTTAAACATAATTTTAAGTCTAAGTAAAGAAGGATTCCAAATTTTTCCATTTCTTTTTATCGTTTTTCGACAAATTAGTTTCAAATTTTTTTTCCTAGGTTCGATATTCGAACTGAACTATTTTGTGTTTAGTTCGGTTCGAATATTTCTAATTTTGAGTTCAATTTTCGAACCGAACCGAACACCCCGGGTTCGGTTCGGTTCGGTTCGGTTCGGTTCGGTTCGGTTCGAAAATCGAACAGTTCGTAACATCACTAATTTATATATATATATATGTATACCTATATAGTGTACGGCGTGTGACTAAACATAAAATTACGGGCTCAAAACCAAAAAAAAAAAAATTATCAATCTCTGTATCCTCGAAACTTTGGTTCCTGGCTAAAGGTAAACGCCTGAAGACTTCACAGGTCACGTCAATTTATAAAACTTATCTCGTCATATACCCCATTCAATACAGTGATTCGTATCCGTATATCGTATAACCGGTTCATTTTGCAATCTCAAAATATAGTCGATAAATAATTGAAATTTGAGTACACGAAAAAGTAACAGAAAAAGTAAAAACTTGATCATTTAGCTTGTGTATGTACACATACTAATGGGTACATATGGGTTCTGAGTCCATGAAATGTTGTCTCCGACTCGAAAACATAAAAGCCTTATAATTCAAATTTTTAATTTAAAAAAGTGCACATTTTTTCGTTCGTTTAATAATTTTTTAAAAACCGCAAAACAAACCTAAAATAAAATGTTCTTAAAACATTTCTGAAAAGTTAAATTTATGTGTTTTATAAATAACGTTTAAGTCAAACTTTTGGTGGTAAAAATCAACATTTAAAAAAATATACATTTTCTATACAAGTATAATAATAAAACATATTTACGAATATAATAATTATTGTTGTTAAAACATTTCTTTCGTCAGTTTTCCTGGACAAAAATTACATCATTTTAAATTCTGGAAATGTTTTAAAAATATTTTGTTTTTTTTTTTTTTGCAGTCTGGGTCATTATGCTAAATGTAACATTTATTTTTAATTACATTTTCTAATGTCAGTATGTGGTTGCATTGCCACGTTTTCGACTCTTCATGACCGTTTTACATATATGTATTATTGTATTTATAGGATTAGCACTCGGACAGCAGCAAATCAACGAATTCCAATGTCCGCAAAAACCGGGATTTTACCCGGATCCGGTACAATGTGATTTGTACTATCATTGCACCAAGGATGGCGAGATAATAGAAAAGCTCTGCCCCGACGGACTGTTGTTCGATGACTCCAAATCGAGCCACGAGAAGTGCGATAATTCCGTCAACGTAGACTGCGGCCAGAGAACCCTTCAACGTGAGTTTCGTAAAAAAAATGTATACTTACTCGCATTGTCTTTGGGGGCTTAATTGGAATTGGTTTTTGAAAAACTGTTTGAAAACCCGGTTATTTTTTTTCATTTTTTTTTTTTAGCGTAACCATAAACTGCATAAACTGCAATGCCATAAGTATTGTATATACTAGTTTGAAAAACTGAAACTGAATCAGGTTAGATCGAAATATTTTGTTACTGGTAACGAAAAGAGGATTTTAAAAACCTTTGTAAAAATACAATCGATTAACACATTTTTTGTTTAGAAAAAATTGTACTTTTTAAATACAACTTTATGTATTGGAAATTTAATTTAAATTTGTTGACTAAATGGCTGTATATATATATATATATATATATATATATATGTATGCAGCTAATAGCTGATACCAATTTATCAACATAGGAACATATATACTGTATAGAACGTCAAATCCCATCTTTATAATAAAAAAACCTTATGTAATTTGTAAACATGAAAATAAGGTTTTAAAATCATTGTTGGAAAAAAAAAATTAAAAAAAAAAAATTTTAATTTTTATAACACAGAGGAACCAAAACCATCCAAGGGATGTCCTCGTGCCAACGGTTACTACAGGCATTGGGACGAGGGAGTTTGCGACAAATTCGTCAATTGCGTTGAGGGTGTCGCCAACGAGATGCCATGTCCACCCGGTTTAATATATGACGATTCCACAAGCACGTGTTCCTGGTCGACGGACAGCAAACGACAGTGCACGACAACTAAAAAAGGTATAAACCCTTAAAGCCAATGTCGTTTTATATAGAAAAACGTCTTATTACGAAATAGATTATTACTCGTAAATACGAAGTAGACATTATATAATATTAGGTTACATAGGTTTTAACCTGAATAGATTCACAGATGTCATTAACAAATAATGATTATTAAGAATGTGATATGATATTTTGACCCCTTTTTGGAAATGTTGTTCCACGTGTCGATAAATTGTTCCTTTTTATGATTTGCATTTTATTCCTTATAAATTATTATAAGCCCAAAATGACAAAAATGATACACTAACTGCAGCTTATACGTATTTAACGATTATGTTGTCATCTTCAGTGTGAGAACTTTGTTGAGTTTAATTTTTGGTTCACGCTTAAGATGACAATATAGTCGTCAAATACGCAGTGTTAAAAGTGTATAACTTTCGTGACTGCGTCCATAATCATTAACTATAGTATAACAGTCACAAGTTCATAAGTGTATTATATTTTTGTTTTCTTTTAACACACATTAAAAAGGAACAAACTATTCACATAATTGGAATAAAATTTCTCGATAAAGAATAAAATATCACAGTAAAAATATTAAGAGTAGTCAAACTGTTTTAACGGCAGTTGACACATAAAAAAACCAAGGGAGATAACCTGTTATGTTTGAAGTTTTCCCTTTTACCTTTGAAATAAAGAAAATCGAAATGATTTGCTTCTTTATTTCAAAATAATTTACTTCATTTTAAGTTTGAACTTTTTTTAAAAAAAAAAAACAAAATATATATATAGTGTAAAACAAGATATCTTAATGGTAAATTAGCAAAGTCAAGTAAGATAATTTCTTCCTCCTTTGGATAATGCGAACTTTTTCTAAAATAAAAATATCAAATTATACTAAAACAATAAAAAAAAAAAATTATACTGTGATAAAATAATATTAAATATAAAAATATCATTTTATTCCCGAGATAATTCGTCTTTCAAATAATTTTTTTTTGACAAGTTGGTGCAACAATATTATAGGTATACATTCCGCGTGTTTATGTCATCGTGTATAATACGTAATTTTTTTTTGTTTTTCTAAATCTATTTTGTCGTAACAGAACATAATATAGCGGTCGGTAACCGCCAACGAATAGTAGTGCATAAGTATTCATAAAACGTTCTATCTTTATTAACCACACTCGTTTTGTTATAATACTATATATTCTCCGATGTTACGTAAATATTAACTCGCGCACGTTTTCAAGACGAATTTATTGTTTAATAAATGATGTAAATACTATCGTATTACGCGATATAAACAACTTAATCGAGTATTTATAATATTATACACTTAATTTATATATATATTATACAATATAATATGTATATAGTCATTCATCAAATCGCAAATCAAAGGAAATATGATCATATTGCTTATTTTTTTCGGCGGTAGGTGGGAGGGCTATAACATTTAATTTTACAATACTTAAATAGATAAAATGAAAATTTAAAACCTTTTTTGCTTTTTTTTTTAAATTTTTTCAATAAAATAATTATTATTTTCAATATTCTTTCGGTAACATATATTTCAAAAATGGGTTAATATCGCTTACTATTTAGTTTTATTTCACCATATATACCTAGTATTAATATAATATAGTAATATAATAATATAGTTACAGGTTCTTATTTTGTAAATATTAAATTCCTAAACTGAAATAGAAAGTGGTTAAAAATTACGATATATTAAGTGTAGTTACAGAATAAGTTGACTTGAACTAATATTATTATTGCTTTCCAATAGCTTCAGTGGCATAATTATAAAATATTGGCTCCCCACTCAAGAATCCAAAAGAACCTACCCATAAGATTCAAATTTGATGTAAAAAAGTATAACTACACATTTTTTCGATTGGTTTTTAAATTAAAGTAGGTAGGTAATGTTTTAAGATTCAGTTATAACTAAATGCGTTTATTGTATCAACCAAAATAACTTTATTTAAAATAAATAATTACACGATTTTTAGGATGAGCTCTGATGCCATCGCATCGCCTGCGTAGACTATACTCGTATATACGCCACTGAATAATTGTGTTTTTTTATACAATATTCAAAATATTAAACTATACTTTTAGTCTATAATTTTAAATATTCAAACAGACACGATAAAATTCATGAAATATTTCATTTGTCGTCAATCATAAAAAAATGTGCTGTACTCTAGGTATTTGAATATCATGAATTGAATTTGAACATTATTAGGTATGCATTAAAAATAAGTAATAAATTAATAACAATTAAAAATATATTTAATGTCCATATAGTTAAATAAAAAATACGTTTCTATAACATTCAAAAGTATTGTAAATACTTGTAATATTGGATAGAAGTAAAGTAACAAAAGTATTTTCAATTTTTTCATCAGAAATATTTCTACATTTTCATATAAGTTTTATAAATACTTTATCTCAAATACTTGTATTTTAATAATTTAAAAGTCTAGGTTTAGAAGTCAGGACGCTGTGAACACGTACCTGGCCAAAAATTGCATTATAGTTATTAAATTTATCTATACTATTAAACGTGATATGCATTAAATTAACACGTTCTTATATTATATATACGTAATTATATTAACAATAATTAGTCGGTATCGTGATACTATTGATAATTTAATCTCAAAAGAAATTAGATATTCTGCAAATGCATAGCAAACGATTTCATGAATTTTAAGTTGCACGGCATGCATGCAACAATAAGGCAGAAACAATGTATAAATTATTATTATTGTACACCATGCACGTATTCGGTGTAATGAACGTTTTATAGCAATGACATTTGTTCATTGTTCAAGGTCAAATAGAATATCGACGATCCTTCGATATTTACCTTGACCAAAATTTTTATTTTTCAAAATATGTGCACCTCATCACAACCCCGAGACAATTTTTGAGACCCATATCTATGTAAAAATAAAATATTACATACAAAATATGTTAAGTATTGAGATACTATTTTGTGTTTTTTTTTTTTTTTTTGTATTCTGAATACTTATTATAATGTGGGTACACATAATCTGAGGTATTTTAAAATACTTTTACTTAGTCGTTAGCTCCAGGGACTTATTCAGGAAAGGGAGAGTGTATGATTACTAAAAAAAAAATTGTACAATTCAAATATTTTTTATACACGTATTCTTAGTTTTGGGAAGAGGGCCATGGACACTATGGACCCTTCCTAAAGAGACGCCGCTGTTAACTACTTTTTTTTTTAGTGATTGCTGATATTTTTCTATGAAATACCGAGTAATAGTAAACGACATGAATGGTATGCAGAATTAATGTTTTAGTGCAAATTATATAATTATAGACTTGAAATATTATCACAATTTGTAAAAGCTATAAAATTATTCTTAAATATTTGGAATACTTTTAAAACCTATTCGAATTTGTTTGTACTACCCAGTCATAGTATTTAAAGTTTAAATGTACTCTTTAGAAAATATTTACATAAGTATTGTAAATACAATTGCTCTGTGGTGATTGAAATACGGAATAAAAGTATTCATAACAAAATATTATATATTTTTCCATTGCTCGAATTCTCGTCCCTAGAACCCTCCTAGACTTTTTCGATTCTCGGCTATCCTCTTATCTCCGTAAATTCCCTATTCACTATACCGTATAAAAAAATCGAAAAAGTATACCTAATAAGTAATATTCGAAAAAATTAATAATGTTCTAATAACGTTTTGGTGAAATTTTTGGTCATTAACACATTGTTAGAACATTATTTTACTTTCTGGAAATATTTTATGACGGGTATTTTCTTTTCTTTTCTGACTTGGACGACCTTTGCACATATCTCGTGGACAAATAATATATTATCGATAATAATAAATTACACATCACTGATGAACATTAATTGTTCTTAAGATAATATTAATAATATTATAATCTTTATATTAATATAACGATTTACGTATTTTTCGGTGTTTTTTTTTTTTTACAGACGCTCTCACCGACGGTTTCTCGTGTCCGGACGGTGACGTGATCGGTCCAAACGGCAGAATCCTACCTCATCCGACGTTCGCGCATCCCGACGACTGTCAAAAGTTTTACATCTGTCGGAACGGCGTCACCCCGCAGTACGGAAGCTGTTCCGCGGGTTCCGTGTACAACGACGTATCGTTTAAGTGCGACGACCCGGAAAACGTACCCGGATGGTGAGTAGATGATGATAAAAGATAAGTTAACGAGTGATGATAATATACTCGACAATTATTACTCGTATGGGTGATGACAGGACAAACTTTTAGGATTATAAGACACTTGCACCTGATCCTGACTGTTTACTATCCAATTATATTTCCAAAAGCGAATAAACGACTCAGATATACGAAAAAAAAAATTTTTTTTTTAAATATTTTCAGAAAATAAATAAGACTATAGATAATACGTTATTTGTTCATATTTTTACTTTTTAATCCGAAAAATTAACGTTTAAATAATATTTTCAAAAACATTTTTCGAATATTATAATTTAATACAATGATTGATAAACGTTAGTATTCCTGACAATTTGACATTCGAATATTAGTTGATTTTTTTGAAAACGTTTTAGACATTCTGTTATTCTTGTGCTGTGTATATTGGAATATCATGTTTCAACCGATTTATTAAGCATCGGCACCTCGACCGATTTTCATATAAATCGTATGATTAGTATTCGCGAAATACTTTCTAGTCATATACAATGTTTAATTCATTTTTAATTAGAAAATAAAAATAAATTGTAATTAGGAATATTTAATTTCGATAAAAAAAAGTATTTTTTTCATTAATCGAATATTATTTTGAAAAGTTCAGTCTATGATTATTAAAAAAATTTAAATATCAATGAAAAGTATTTATCGAAATTTCTCGAAAGTTTTGTTGTACGTAGTTTTTCTTAGTGAAGAATCCATATTAGTATGCTGTTTGTAAAAAAGTTCTAGGGAAAAAAAAAAAAAAATATATATATATATATATAGTGATCGTGTGATGAAACGATTTGCATATGAGAGAGACCAGTGATTTGCATTCGACGTGCATATTAAGTGAAAAATCAAAATAATTTAAATTTGCGTACACAAATGAAATTACAATTATATTTATATTTAAAAATATTTTACAGTGAGAATTACTACGAAAACGAGGACGAGAAGAAGAACGGAAAAAATTAAAATCTCATTTGTATTAGTGTAATTATTTTATATTTATATAATGTATGTAAAATAAATTGTATTATTGTTTTAAAAAGCAATCACTGTGCATTACAATTATAAGTAATTAATTGCATCCTAAACTTGACCATCAATGTATAATATAATATATTTTAAGTTATAGATTAAAATAAATCCTTGAAATATACTAATATGCGATATAAGTGAAAGTCTGTAATAATATTGTATCCTTTTATTTTATTCAATGCATTTCACACGCCCACCGCGAGCGTTTCTCATGAGTTGGTTACTTTTAATGGCTATATAAATATATGTGCTCTATGTGTATACACCCTATTTATGTATGGACAGTAAATTAAGTTACTTTTTTTTTAATAACCTCGTACCAGTTTCTCAATTATAATTATGAATATAAAATACTGTCCAGTGTCTACTATATAGTAATACGTGATTTCAGTTAATTTAATTGCATTTAATAAAAATGCATCTCCAACATAATAGATATATAGTTTCAATTCTCAAACACATTACACGAAGATTAGGAAAAGTTTAGCCGATAATATTTTGATGTTTCGAGAAAATCGCGAAATTGTTATTAACATATATTTCAATCCTTAAGAGGATGTCTGCGCAAACAATTTTCAATGAAAAACCCATGTTAGTATTTCTCATTTTTAACATCATACAAACATCTTAGAAATATGAAACGAAAAATAAATTTAAATAAAAATTTAATAAAAAAAAAAATAAATTTAAAAAAAAAAAAACCAAAAAAGTTAGTAAAACGTGTTTAAACGTACATATTACAAAACGGATACATAAGACGCTAGATTATATATTGTTCATTATCATTTATTTTATGTTTTATCTTTCTACGATGTTTTAAAGTTTTTATAAATGAGAAATGAAAAAATAATATTTTCAATAAAATTTTATAAATTCATAAAAAAACAACCACAATATAAAATTACATTATACCTAGTAATTAAGTAATGGGACCAATTCCTTTTTCTTCTTCTCTTTCGCTTTCTTTCCCCAATACTATTTGGGGACCAATAATGGAGCCAATTATTGTTCATTTTTAAAATACGTATAAACAATTGTCAATTGTTGGATATTCATTTTTCTTAAAATTATCTAAGAATTTCCTATATATAGAACCCCTTAAAAATGACCGCGCTTACATCCTCTTAATAAAGTAAATTTTATATACCTATACTAAAACCATACATAATATAAGGTATACTACTCGTACATATACATTTAAAATTTTATATAGTCAATATTTTCATAGAACATTCGACGTTCCTTATACTGATTACAAAAAAAAAAAAAAAAAATTAATAAATGACATTTTATAAGTAATCGATTTCAAAACTTTTAATTTAAATATAAATTATAATATTTATTTTAAAATATACAGGGTTTTTTTCATGTACACCTAATATTATTATCATTATATACATGATAGGGTACATCATTTGATACGATCAATGCTATTATATTGATATCATTTTAATCTTTAACATTATTTTTTAAATCAAGTTCATATTATTATTCATATAAACATAAGGTTAATTATTACATTGTCTATTGGAAAAACTATTGTATTCTCAGTGAAACAACATTACTGCACTGTTTATCGAAAACACTACAACGAACGCCATTATGTACAAAAATATTTTTGAATTTTATATTACAATAAGTGCTATTATAATATTACATAATGTACTGCTGGTAAATGCGTTTATGTGAAATTAAAAATACTCTTCACAGACACTCTTATATACCTATTACTTATATATTATGTATACATAAAATACATTTAATATTACACTCCGTTTCGAGCTATCTCATGCTCTATAGAATGGTGATTTCCAGTGGCCCTGGGCCACGTCTCCTAAATACGTAAATAAAATGTTTATATTACTACTGACAATGTTTTTCGTAAAATATTCTAATTCACATCATACCTATAGATTAATATTGAAACCGCATATTTTGTAGTTAACGATATTTTGTGCTTTTAAAAATAAGTACTTCGTTGTATATAGTCGAACCGGTGAATAACTCGCCACAGATTACTCACTACCTACCTATACTTGTCATATTTTATCAGAATATTTTTTTTATTAATTATAATCAATAATTATATTAATTTGTAATTTCGAGTGAAAAGAATAATTGTTATAAGAAGTGATAATTGCAATAATTTGTTATAATTACAAATATTTAGTCAAGTTTCTATGATGTTTATTTAATTCGTATTAAAATCGTTTTAATACAATTTAACTATTATATTACTATTTTTATCAATAAACCTAACAATATTATATCTTCACATTTTTGTTTATTTGTTAATGTTTTATACTTTTAAGTATATTGAAAATTTCCTTGTATGGTTTTAATTTAAAAAGAGTTTAAGCTTTATTAGACAACTGTAAAAATATTCATAATACTTCATAATAAAAAGCTTGTCAGTATAAATCATATAAAAATAGTGTTTTTGATAAAAAAAAAAAAAATAACACATTATTTAGAATATTGACTTTGGTATATTTTATTTTATTAAGTTATCTTCGGAGTAGGTAAAATGCATCCCAAAAAAGATTATATATGTTTTTGAAATATATGTAATTGCGTCCAAGGCTATTTTTATAAAATCAATATTTGTCTTCTCGCTTTCCAGACTTAGGACTGCCAATATTGTTAAAAATATCGGTATGGTGAAAATATTGTTTTTGAAACTTGTTGAACTAACTATTAAATATAACTACTTACTCTATATTAATTTATCCATCGAATAATAATACCAGATATTTGAATTGCATTTTTTTAACCCAACATCTTTAATTTAATATTATATCCTTTTATAAATATATTTTACTTTGTAATAATAATGATATTAAGAGTTATTCCTATGTCTGAAAAATTAAAAAAAAAATATATTGATTTTTAAAAAAATGCATGGTCGCAATAAATTTAAATATGGTTCATGAATACTTAACCCAAAATGTATATAATGTACAAAATAATATATAAAATATATCCGGGTCATAATTTATATCAAAAACTAAAAATGGTATATCCTATTTAAAACTACCCTAATCATAAAGTACCTACATATTTTATATAGTAATGAATACTAATTAAGATAGATAATTATTCTATATAGCACTTATGAAAGAGGTCCATGGATGTTTAATTTTTATATTTTATAGGAGTCTGCGGTTCAAAATAAGTTAAAAACACCTGTTCTAGATTATTTAGGGTTTATAGACATCCAATGTTCAACGTTTAATAAAAATAATTATACGTAATACGGGTATATCCTTAAATAAACAATATTTTAATTATCTACTCAGGTAGGAAAAAAAGACATAATGTTTTATTGTTTTTAAAACATTTAAAAAAATAAAATAATAGTTTAGTAGAATTTTTATCCAAAAAAATTAACGTTTAAAATGATTATTATTTATAATGTTTTACAAATAGGTAATCAGGGTTGAACAAGATACTAGAAAAAAGTATCTTGATACATGGTACATTCATTTTGGGCATCTTTTAATACAAGATACATTTCGTTTATAGAAAAAATACAAGATACAAGTATCAAAGATACAAGATGTATTCTCAAAAATATAATTATTATCTTATAGTAAAAAATTGTTGCTACCTACTTATTACAATTTTGTAAAAGAAGAAAATATTTATATCATGTTGAATATTTCTCAAAATAATTATTAATAATAATATAGGTACATATAAGATATATTATATTATAGAATCATATAAATAAAAATATACATATATGTGAATAATGAGTACAATTTATAGGTATCAAATTATTTTCTAGGAAAGTGAAATAAATTTAAATAAATATTATCCGATTACAATTGTATTCAAAACATTATACCTATTACATAAAAATAATTTATATTTAAAATATTATAAAATAATAATAATAGGTAATGTTTTTAATAATAATATTTTATAGTATTTCAGTCACGGTGTTCATTTCATATTTGATTATAAAATTATAATTTATACCTATTATTTTTATTATTTCGTGACGTAATGGTATAATAGAATTCAAGCATGAAAATCTAGAATAGATAAATCGCAAGTCGACGTCAATATTAACAATCAACAACAAATATCAAAATAATTGTTTAGTATTTATAATATTCGATACGAAGAAAAACATTAAACAATGTAATTACCGACAACATAATTAGATTTTTGATCATTTGATGTAGGTATCTTGTATTTTTCCGCATAAAAAGATACATGATACTGGAAAAATAAAACGCATCTAGATACAAGACGATACACGTATCAGTGATATTGCCCAACCCTGTAGGTACCTATTTTATTATTTAAAATTTTATTAATTATGTTTTTACAAAATCTGTACAAACACAATATTATATTATGGTACAAAATATTTGTAAAACAGTTTAAATTTAAAAAATTTAAGTATGTAAATTTTCCAAAAATGTCTCCAAAGCATTATAGGTATTAGAACATTCATTTATTCCTATAAATGATTTAAACATACTGTTTATCTTTAACTAGCATTGTTCGCTATATTATTTATTATACCTAAATGTAGACATAATTATTGAATTATATAGTAAAGTAATTCTAATATTTACATAAATGTATGGTTTTTGAAAAATTTTGAGTTTAATGTTTCTAATTTTATAAGTACCCTATAGAGGTATACGGTAAACGATTTTTGGTTGAAATTTACATAAAATGTGTAGCAACACACAATAAACTTATTGTTTAGTGAAAATCACGTGGTGAAACTTTACAAATTCGTGATTTGTAAATTTACACATAAACTAAAGCTACTTCAAGCTATTAAATTAAGCTATTACATATCGCTGCTAAAATATGTGCACACATCACTTTATTATAGGTACTCGTATGTATAGGTATATTTACAACTGACACAAACACGTGTTAGCTGGTCTTCTAATTTCATTAAATTATTAAATTAAAATTAACATAATACGATACTAAACATAAAATAGATACTGTATAAATTATTTTTCTCATAATGCTGTTTATAAAAAACGTGTGGGAATTTGCCACTCGAAGAAAATAATATTATAACGTGCCGAATAAATTAAACAAAATGAGTAAATTCAACATGAAAAATTTAAATTTAATAAAGTGAATTTCAAAACCAAATTATTATTATTATTATTATTATTATTATTATATAAATAAAATGTTATTTTACCAAATACCTAAGATGTATCTGTCGTTAATACAATCTATTCAATTTGCTAATTGTTTGTCATTCTTTAATGTGTATTACTTCGTACAGATGCCTAATCCTCAAAATTCCAACAATAAAAAAAAAATTAAAAGCCAAAATCTACATTATTTTAAACCTAATTCGTCTACTTTTATATAAGATATAAGATTTAATGAACTGACATGGGTAGAAAAAAATTTAACCATTGCTATACGTATGCAGGGATCGTTATTCGTGAAGGGGGAAGGTTAAAAGTGCTATATTTCCTCCATAGTTTTAACTATAAAATGAACTTTCCTAAATGAATTGTTAAAAATAAAATAATAAATATGTAAAGTTTGTCTATCGAATTATACGATTATATAACATTATTATCCACAACTGTTAGCATTTAGTAGTAAAAATATGCTCCACGATAATAATTTGCAATAACTATACGGACTGTTAATACTTATAAAATGTATCATTGATAACGATGAGCGCAAAAATTTGAGATACGCATTAATCAAAACCATTCAACCTTTTTAATTTGTGCAATTTACAAAAAACGTATTTTACCATTATACAAACATTTTACGTACAATTTTCATTCGAGAAAAGAGAGCCGGAAGATAAAACTTTTCTCGGCAAACAGTTAAAAAAAACATTGATACGATTAATAAGTCTAGGATTCAGAAATATATGAGTATTCTTTTATTTTGGTGACATCTTAGGTAGGTGTAATGCTTAATGATTTTTCCATTTTTTTCACAATTTTCTTTTTCATTTTTGATATAGGTACCCGTACGTATATATGTATGTATGTATGTATATATTGAACAAAAATAAATTCTAAAAATGTAATTCTATCACGTATGAATCTAATTATATGATTTTGCCACTTTTTATTATTTAAAATTTAAGATCCTTTTTTTTAAACTTTCTAAAGACATAGGTATTTTTGATATATTTTTCAGTTTTTTCTAAAAATTTTACACAGACTAGAACCGTCTGAAATCAAAAAAAAATCAACTTCCGAAACTTAATAATAAATAATTATAATTATTTTATTTGAAATAAAAATAAGTAAGTATATTATAATATAATACACCTTTATAATAATTACCTACCTAACTATATAGTTAAATATATGTAATTTTAACTAATTTTTCCTTAATATTTATATTTAATACAACCCCATCCCCCGGGTGCCATAAAAAAATAAAAAATATGTATTAACCTCTTCCTTCTCACCATTGAAAATTCCTGCGCACTCCTCTGAAAGTATGATATATATACAATACATATTATATATATTACTTGATTAAATTGAATTAATTAGAGTATTAATTTTTAATAATCCCGTTTTAAAATGTTTTGCTTTTAAATATATATATTATAGGTTATATTCTTATATATACCTAACATTTTAAAAACAGTATAAATATAATTCAAAAATATTTTATTTTATTGGTTAGTGATATTTTTTCGATTTAAAATGTATTTTACTATATATATATATATATATATATATATATATATATATAGTCATTTGGGTATGTACTATTACTGTTTTATATAATAATATGATAATATTACTTTGTTCAATAACATAATAAAAATGTACAGGTGTACCTAAACCACTATAATCTACGTTAGTTTTAAATTGAATTTATAATATCCAAACAGAAAAAGAAAACATCTTCAAAAGGTAAAATAATATTCTCATAAATAATAATAAATAAAAAACACAAATAATGTAAATGTGTTTTAAACATACATCCGTACTAAAAATATATCTAAAATTTAATTGAACAAATAATATTATATTATTTTACTTTCTCGGCATGTTTTAGGAACATTTATCGTTTTCTTTTTATTTCTACTGATACCTAGTGAATAAAGTAGAATACACAATAAATAAATACGCCACCAACAATGTCATTGAAATTTTTCTATATATATAATATGTGTATAACATTTTAAAAGATTATATTATACTATATTTTACACTTCAACGATTCCTTACGCGTGAAAACAGCTAAACTTGATACTACCTATATATACTATTATATTTGAAAGATTAAATTTTTAAAATGTATTTCGTTTGAAATACGTTTTATCATATATCAAGTTTTAATTATTATTCATAATCCTTTACGTATATATAGTGATAAAAGTAAAAGTACCTAATGATAAAAATGAAAAAAATTATAATAATAGTTAACTCAAATATATTTATAAAAAAAAAAAAAAAAACTGAATAATAACGTATAGATTTAATCGAGAAAACGCCTTAATTTTATTCAATTGTTTTAAACGTTATGTGTGTATATTAATATTGAGAATGTGATAAGTGTAATATTTATAAGAATTAACTTAAACCATTTTGTTTAGGACATTTGGGCACGATTCCAAAGTAACATTATTATTATTATTATTATTATAATGTTAGCCGGTTTTCTTAACGACCATCGTCCTTGGAGTCTATGAAATATTGAGGAAATTACATGGGATGGAAATATTTTGGAATTCCTAGGAACATTAATAAATTATTCAGCAGTTCCCAGATCGTCTTTGTGTAAAACGATTGCGTCTTCAACAAAAATTATCATATAATCATATACACGATAATTATTATCTCATCCATTGTATACATTCGTTTCTCATATTATATGAATAGTCGAACAAAACCCTATTCAAAGACAATATAACGTTATATAGTAGATAAATTATACAAGCCAATGTCGTTATACTGTAACATACTGTAATATTATGTTGTTCTCTTTCTCAGCATCTCTCTCTATACAATATATATATATATATATATATATTATATTTATGTATTTTTCGCTATTTCTCTAATTTTATTTTGAGAAACATAATACCGTTTGTTTTAATAGTTATTTTCGTAAGAAAAAAAAAACAAGCATATTAATTATACATTTATGTTAACATCTTAAATTTTATTTCAAATTTTCAACCATACAAATATAGGCATTACGTTTTCAAGCTAAGAATAATACATATTAGCATTTCGTTTAAAAATCGCGAATATAAGACGAACAACGGGTTGGTAATAAATAGCGTAGGTATAGTATAACGTGTCATTTCACGTATAAAATATAAAGATATATATATATACCTATATAGACAATTTCCTTTTAAAAATATCTGACGAGCGTTTTCATCGAGATCGTCTCGGAAAATAAAGTGTTCTATAAAAAACCATTTTTTTTTTTTTTTTTTTTTTTTTTTGGTTTTAAAACCCAATTAATAAAATCGAGTTCGCCTTCACTTTATTCCGTCGCTTTCTTCCTGCGTACATATTATATTATAAGTATTATATTTAAATACCCGGAAAAAAATTATAAAATATATATATTATTATTATTATTATTATTATTATTATTATATTTATTATTAGGGCTATAGAAAAATAATGCGTTAAAAATCTATAAAAAATACACGCATTAAAAACGTATAAATTATATATTATTTAGTTACTATGAATTAAAAAACAACGCAGAAAGTGAATAAATTCGAAACGTGCACTCATTATTTTAATCCAATAAAATACATATATTTCTAAACACTAGAAAATCAATTTAAAAATATTCCTATTTATTGAATAATAGCATATTAACTAATCATACCTAAATATTCATTTTTTTATTATCTAAGTACGTATATCTATTATTTTTTCCGACAATATTTCACTGGTGACATACAGTGCAATACACGGAAACGAATATAAATAATTCGTATGATTGCATAATGAGATAATATTTCATTTTTACTGATATCCATCCAATACGTGTGATTTACTCGAAAATTAAATACAGTATATTTTTCATTAACATTTAAATTCTGAGCGTATAAGAAAACAAATTTATAATGATGTGTTTTTTAATTTTTATTTAAACTCCTAAATCATATAAATATCCTCCCAAAACCTTCTTAAATTTTCCTAAAAACGTAAATAAGCAAAAAAAAAAAAAAAAATCATTTTTGGATTACGCGATAACATCCATTTTTAAGGTGTTTTGTGTAGACAATTTTTTGAATAATGAAAATTTAACAACTAAAAATGTTAAAAACTTAAAATACATTTTAAAAGTAATCTAAAAATAATCTCATATATCAGTACCACTTTATATTGTTGTGTAATTACGATGTTTGTTGAAAAACTACTTGTGGCTTTCAGATCATAATTTGATCAAAAATTATCGTAAAAGAGAAATAATTACACTAAAAAAATGATGACAACTTAAACTAAGACCGAGCATAGAGTTTTTGTCCGATAACTATAATTAACATCTAAAATTTGTGTTTAAAAAGGTCAAATATTACAAATATTCAAATTTAAAAAAAAATTTTAACTAAAAATATTCTATGTTGGTCTATAGTAAATATTATCATCTATCATATTCTATTTAAATTTTGAATCTACGACAAATAGGAGAGACGTTGTACTTAGAAAGCGAGAACGTGTCTATTAGTGCCGTGCAAAATAAAAATTTAAGAAATGAGCGTTTAACATAATCGATTATAATAGTCCTAGCTATTATACTCGTGTATATTATATAAATACATAATGGGTATGGGAAATTTTGGAGTTTTTTTCCAATAGTTAGAACTTTTTCGTTGTTAAAGCACAAACAACAAATATTTATGAATTACAACTATTTTGATTTTAAATAATTTTTTTGTTTCCAAAAAGTTGTAGTCTTCTCAAAGTTCTAGTTTGTGTGAACGTTTAAAAACTTTTTTTTCATTTTATTTTTATATTTTTAAATATATAACTTAGTAAATTATATAACCGGTTCGATAATTATATGCGAATCGATATAAAAAAAAAAAATATATATATATATTTATAGCCCATAATAGTATTGCGGGACGTCTAGAAAAAGGTTTGAGGACATTTTTATCATTTTATCTCGGAGTTTGAGAACTGGAAAACCGGTAGGCAAGTCAAAATCAAATGCACAGAAAACGATAGTGGTTTGGTTTAACAGAGACCTGTCGATCGCCCCAGTCATATGTACTTCGCATATACGGAGTGGTTCAAGATCATTCGGTTCGAGACGGGCCGCTGGTGCGTTAGATTGGGAATTTGATTGGAGCGCTGCCGGTGAAAGGCGCGTAGTACACACGTACATATAACATTTGTCACGTGCGTTTTATTATTATTATTATTTTATTTTTTATTTTTTTGCTATTATCATTTTACGAACACGCCGTAGTACAGTACACCCGAAGCCGCCCGCCGATTGTCTGACAGGTTGGATTTTGTAAATATCATACAGAAACACGCTGGTGTACACGATGAACGTCTTTTGGACGTTTTCCGCAGTGCTTCTGCTCAAAGCGACAGGTACGTGCGATTATATATTTACAATATTAGCTGGTATATAATATTGTGTCCGAGAATGGTGGTTTTTGCCTAATTTCAATAGTCGTATTCCGGCCGATGGAAATTATTGTTTTCCAGTCCGTTTCGGAACACTTGCCAATAAATATGTTTTCGGTGTTATCATTATTATACTATCATAAAAAGACGTGGAATAAAATCGCGTATAATTCATTACGTCCGACGATCAGTCGTTATTCCGTTTTCGGGATCGCTGCGCATATAATCGAAAACGGACTTGGAAATATTGAAAAGTGCGTGTATCGCATAACCGCACGACATGTGCGCAAATCTGTTCAGATTGGCGGATGGGCTTCGGTCATGTACGTCACAATCGAAATAATTGATTGATACATTCGAATTGTGGGGGAGGAGGGTCTAATCTTAATTTCGGAGCGACTAAGCCCACTTCGTCCTCCCTGAGATTCGCGCTTATGATCGTATGATATATACGTATATTATAATAATGCAACGAAATATACGACACGCCGCATGTACATCTATAATATATGTATGTATATTATATATTATTATAGGTCATGCGCAAAAATCTAAACAGAACGTTAACTGAATTTCGAATTTGGCCGTAGCCGGATTAAATATATATTTATGTAAATCGTACGATAATACATAATAAGTTATTGTATCTATAGACAGTTAAACGAAGAAAAATAGAGGGATTTAACCGGGGGTGGAGGCAGAGCAAGATTCGCAAGCGCCCTCCGCAAAGAACCGAATTTCAAAAATTGGTAATAAGGAAAAAAAGTCATCAGTTTTTTTGGAGATGCGTCCCCTCCCCCCATTGCTCAAAAATCTAGTTAACACGCAAAAAAAGAAAGTCGTCAACTTATTTTTACAAGATTTTGCCCGTCGAATATTCGCACCCCAATCGTAGAAATTTACGGATAGATATTACTGAATTTCGATTTTTGCTCGCCCTGTTCTGGCCTGGGCCAGTTTCGCCAAACCCTTGCTACGGCCCTGGATGGAGGGTTAGGGTCACGATATTTTCGATCGAATTGCAATCGGCGTATAGCCACAGAAACGTAATTTTATAAAATGCCTCCCGGACAATATATTATTATATTGTGTATGTATGGGCGTTGCATCAGATATATACGTATATGTATATGCATTGTGTCCGCGAGTTGTGCAACCGTTACCGCGGTACATGCACTGGACGTATACCATATAATATAATATAATATGACAGATTGGAACAAAACCACTTGCCCGAGGTGTTTATAAATTACCGACAACACATAACATAATATAATATATTATATGCATTATGTATACATACTATAAGTATATACCCTTCGGTCGACCGTATGGAACAAGTGGTACACGCCTCGGTATATGTATCGGGTCCATAATCACAAAATAATAACTTATTATATCACGGTAGAAGGTGAATTAGAATCTAATACGACCTATAGCCAGTGACTCGGTTTTCGCCCAGGTGAAAGTTGCGTTCGTGCCGTTTAAAATATCGTATATTATAACGTGCATAATATATAGGTTGGGTTCCTCACCGGCACAAACGAGTTTGAATGACAGGAAGGCGAGGAAAACGTGTAACTCGTATATTACATTATAATAATAATATTATACACTCGATAATTATTATAATAATAATTTGCGACCATTAAAATTGAAAAGCATATCGCTTGTATGTACGTCAATTATTATAATAACGTTTATATACAATAAAAGTTTGCGATATAGTCGTACAGTATGCATATTATAGGTACATTATAATGAAAGTCAATATTAACAGGACACCTGTGGTTTAAAATGAAAGCGGGGTTCTGGAGAACGCCTATTATAATATTAAAACTCGATTTGCAATATTTTTTTATACCATATAGAACTTTTTTCTTTATTATTCGGACCAAAAGTGCTAACGATAATATTAATATATATCAATTATAGAATTCGCTTATCATTACTTTAAATTATTACAATTTTAAAAATACGATATAGTTATGGAAATATAGGATGTTGATCAGGTACATTCACATTTTTTTTTTCTGTAATGTAATATAATATATTAACAAATCCATTTTGTACCTACATATTTATATATAATAGTTCAGAAATTCGCGATATCTCATTTGTATATTGCATTTTTAACCTTAAACGCATTTTTCGTTTTATTAACTTATAGAAGATATACTTACCTATAATTTTTTTTACACTATAGTGCATTTTGCGCACGAAAATAGTATTGGAATTTCGAGTTATTTCTAATTGTCAGTGTTTGGCTTTTAACTGAAACAACAAAAAAATAAATAAAAAATTTCTCGAAAAATGTATAAAAAATATAATAATATTCTAAAAATGTTTTAGGGACATGTATGGTTTAGAAATACAGTTTAAAAATACTATTTCAAACAAATCGTACTACTATTATTATACCTATAATTAATATAAGTTGTAATTTATAGTTTGTAATTTAACATTAAATAATAAGTATGTTGAAAATACTTTTAAACGTTAATTTCGCAGTTAAAAATTTTTAAAAATCTTTTAAGTACATTTTTTTTCTGTTCTCTTTATGGTATTTTTTAGGTCATAGATATAGTAATCTCTGTAGACATATAGTAGTGATGAGCACTATCAAATAGTCACTATCGAACTGTTCGATAGATACTTAAAAACTATCGATTACTTCAACTATCAATCGATAAGATCCGAACTATTCGTTTGGTTGTCTAAACTATTCGGTTAGTCCAAACTATTCGAATAGCCCGAACTATTCCATTGGTCCGAACTATTCGATAGTTCGAACTATTCGGTTGGTCTGAACTATTCGATAGTTCGAACTATACGATAGTTTTTGTCGAAAAATCAGCATTCGGTCATGTAAAACTATTGGAATAGACTATTTGGTAGTACGGATTATTCGATAGTTTACCGAACTATTCGGTATTATAACTATTGTTATAATTTGTATCAATCTATTCAATAGTTTATCGAACTATTCTATAGTTTATCAAACTATTCAATAATTTATTGAACTATTCGATAGTTTATCGAACTATTCGATAGTTTATCAAACTATTCGATAGTTTATCAAACTTTTCGATAGTTTATCGAACTATTCGATAGTTTATAAAACTATTCGATAGTTTATCGAACTATTCGATAGTTTTTGTCGAAAAACCAGCATTTGGTCATGTAAAATTATTTAAATAGACTATTGGATAGTTTATATCAATAAACTATCGAATACTATTCGAAATATTAATAAAAATATTAATAAAAAACTATTCAATAGTGCCCATCACTAATATATAGTATTACACATTACCTATGTATACCTAATACATTAATATATATGTATTGCAGTAATCTTATGCCAGGAATACGATTCCCAATGTCCGGAAAAGCACGGCGAACAGACGTACCCTCATCCCGATTATTGTGACCAGTTCTACTTGTGCACCAACGGCACGTTGACGCTGGAACAGTGCGGAAACGGTCTGTTGTACGACGGCAAAGGAGCTGCCTATCACCACTGCAACTACCACTGGGCCGTTGAATGTGGCACCCGTAAAGCCGAACGTACGTATACGAATTGAGATCGAAACTTGAAAGGCAAATCTTGGTGGGAAAAATGTAAAAAATAAAACTTGGAAGAGTTTACTGAAACCCGGACGGGTCACTCGAAAAGTTTAGAAAAAGTCCCTCTATATTTGCCGTGAAACGCCACGTTTATTTTACAAGTTTCACTTTTCATCACTTATATTCTCTAGAGCCTTTCCACGTGAGTCTAATGCCCGGTCGCATAAAACTTTTTACAAGCGGTTATCTCATTTCACGGTTTGTTCAAATAAAAACGTACCGTAAACGTTTTTGCTAAATGCCAAACAAACCGTCGTCAAACGTCAGTCGGACAGTCCGTTTATTAATCACCGGATTTCAGGTCGTCAAAATTTAACTGTTTGTCAAATTTGATGAAATCATCATTAATGGTTTTCCAATGTTCGCAATAACTGGCGCCTAAATGTTATAAATTTGCATTTGCCAATTGTTCGTTTTTCACTATTTCCGTTGTACTTATGTACACGTAAAACATCCAGTGGTAATCCGTTTAAAAGCCCTGTTAGTTTAAAACAATAAGCGTTAACTTACAGACTGTTAAAAGTGCAATAAGCTTATATTTATACGCAATCCGCTGGCATCACTGTGAGATATTTTGTGCGTTTAATATATTTTTCAAAAATGTATTAATCTACATTTTGATTGCTTACGGGTTTTTTTCAAGTCTTGCTGACCTTCCATTAAACTATAGCTGCTCAGAATGATTTTGTATTTTCGTCCGCGACAACAACAACAACAACAGTATGTATAGAAACATTAACATAATATTATTATAATATTTTTCAATATTCAAAATCAAAATCAGTTTCTTTCCCCATTCCGGACCATTTAATCGTTGCGCGCAATGCCATACTTAAGCCGATCGATTCACGTATATATAACACCTGTTCAGTTCAAATTGTGGATGATAATTAATTTATAATACTCGTTATTATATATATATAATATTGTGTATTAATAACGACGTCCAAAACGAATCTTTACGTTCGAGTCGACTTTATTTATTCATAATATCGATTGTCTTTATTCTAGAACATTTTTAAAACGTACAATATGATAATATTTTTTTTTTATACGATTTTCATTAAATTTAATACGCGTTTATTAATAGCAACTGTACTCACAATTTCAGATTTTATTATTTATTTATTCTTTGAACTGCCACCGTGTGCCGTATATATATATATATACGTGAAAACAAAGTGAACACGGTATTCTATTATTAGATTGAAAATGTGTGGGTCAATAACCTTGATTTTATTCTATTGAATTTTTTTTTTAACAAAGACGGTACCCCATAAATTATTATTTCAAATTTATTTTTAATATATATTTTCAAATCAATATTCTGTCGTATTATACTCCTTTAATGAATCATTAGGCAACGATCAAAATTTTTTTATATTTATCGAACAAAAGCGAAGTCAAATTTATTTATCAATTTATACATGTATAATACGTTTCTATGAAGTACCATGCACTTATGAAAGGAAACAAACATCTTTCGTTTATATAGGTGCCTATAAATATTACTCGTATATTTACTATAGATATGGTAAAGATTTTGGTAACTATTACATTTTTTCTGTAAGTTTTGTGCAATGCGCTTGCCATAATACGAAAATTTGGAATATGTAATTTTATTTTGCATTATTTCTCATTATTGATTTTTGTACGTAGGGGCGCAAAAAAGTAATTTAGTAAATATTTTTTGGTGGGGTGACAGTATGTTTTATTTGGCCAACTGATTGAACTTTTTTTTTTAATGAGCAAAATAATAAGTCATACCTTTTAACAATTCGACCGACTGCAAAACATATATGGCCCTTAAGAGAACACAATTTGCATCAGCTTTTTTCACTTTTATCAACTTACAAACATCTTAGAAATACGAAACAAAAACTAATTATAGCTGACGACATTATCTAGCGACTGATCGAGCCGATTTTTGATATATGCATTCTTACATGTTTATTATGAGCTGTTAAAATATTGATATATTTTTTTTTATTTTTTCAAGAGCTTATAAAACGTGTAAAATGCATGTATCAAAAATCCGCTCCATCAGTCGCTAGATAATTTTGTTCTTTACAATTTTTGTTAATTTCATCTTTCTACAATATTCTCAAGTTGATAAAAATGAAAAATGCGTAAACATATTTTTTAACAAATATCTTGATTACACGGCAACTAAAAATGGTACTGACACAGGTCTATTTTTAAATTACTTTTAAAATATATTAAAATATTTTTAATTTGTTTGATGTTCTTTTTTCTTAAAATTTAAGAAAAATTATCTATACAAAACCTCTTAAAAATCGGGTGTGTGGCATCCTTTTAAGAGAATGTCAGAGCAAACAATTTTCAACGAAAAACTCGTGTTAGAATTTCTGATTTTTAACAATTTAAAAATATCGTAGAAATATAAACCAAAAAATAAATTATAGATAACAACATTATCTAATGCCCTGCGTTGCTTTTATCGATATATAATTTTTTTTTAAGAGTTATATTTGTTTAAAAAATTTTAAAAAAATTATTTTTTCAATAACTTATAAAACGTGTCAACGTGTTTAAATGTTCATGTTAGAAAACGGCTTCGTAGGGCGTTAGATAATAAGGTTCTTAACCATTTATTTTTTGTTTCATATTTCAACGATGCTTTTAAGTCGTTATAAATGAAAAATGCAAAAGTAATATTTTCAAAAGAAAATTGTATAAATTCATAAAAAACATCCACAATAAAAAATTATATAGTAATATGATCAATTATTAGATATTCATTTTTAAAATGCATATATAAACAGGTTTCAAGTATTGGATTTTAATTTATCGTAAAATTGTCTAAAAATCGCCTATATAGGAACCCTTAAAATATGCCGCGCTGGCATTCTCTTAATGATTTAGCCGACTGAAGTTACTTTGGGGGTGGACAAATTGTCCCTCACCCCCAACCGCAAGTTACGCCCCTATTTGTACGTCATTTTTATACATTTATATAATGTATTGTAAGTAGTTTTTGTAAAATTTTAAACTTTGCCCAGCACTACTTCTGTAGTTTTGTGTCATACCTGTATGTGTGTACTATACATCTGCATATGTTCGTCTGTTGTATCGTAATATTTATTTTCAGTCGCTCCAATCAGTTCCCCGGGATGTGAATACCAGTTCGGTCTGTTCTCGGACGGCTCCGCTTGCAGCACCAACTACGTGAAATGCGAACACGGCTCGCCGTATGTTCTGCCCTGCGATCCTGGCTTAGCGTACGACGACAGGATCAAAAAGTGCAACTGGCCCGACGAACTTGTCGACTTGGGATGTAGCCCGGCAGGTGAACAAAATTTGAATTCTACGACATTATTTTATTTAAAAAAAAAAAAAACAGTGTTCAAATCCGATTTTTCAAAACCGGTTATACCTCGAAGTACGTATGCATAAATCCTAACCGTTTTGAAAAGTCAAAAAGTCAAAACATTTCTGTTTGTTGAAAAAAAAAAAAAAAACAATTATATTTTTAAAATATAAATAATATCACAATTTTAAAAGTATTATAAATATACAAAATGGATTTGGATAATCTATTGCACCAATTAATGGTTATATATACTGTTTATACCCGATACCTGAAAAGTTGTTATAAACTGTAGTGTTTTAACCGAAATCGTGAAAAACTATATTCAAAATCTAATTTACCTACTCAGAAGTTAAAATCCTATTCAGATCGAATCGAAATCATATATTAAAACATATATTTTAGCTTTTTTTTCTTTATTTTAATTTACAGACATAATCGGATTCAGTTGCCCGGAAAAGGCCGATCCCCATTCGGTCTCTGCCAAATTCGAACCTTATCCGAGATACGCCCTTCCCGGAGACCAACACAGACTCATCACGTGCGTGCACGGCCATCCCAGATTGATAAGTTGCGGAGAGGACAGCGTGGTTGATGAATCGTCGCTGACTTGTGTTGAAAAGGAGTACGTATAAAATTCGTATTGTATATGTTTTTTTCTCAGAAAAATAAAAGAATTATAATAAATGAAAGGAAAAATATAAATAAAAAATAATAATCCGAACAATAAAATTGAGACATTCAAAATATACATTTATCCAAAATAGCAGAAAATAAATATTCTTAAAATATTTCCAAAAAGTAAAATAACAATCCAATAAGTAGCGGAGAAATATTTCTAAAATATAACTAAAACATTACATGCTGGAATATAGTTCAAAATAAATATTTATATCATTTTAAGAAAAAAAAAAAACCTTGTATAAATTAATGTTTATATGTATAATGAAAAAAAATTATGTAAAAAGAAACGTTTGGTCTACATGACTATACATAAAATAATGGGTAGGCATGTGGGTATTCAAAATGTTTTATAATATAATAACATATTTCCTAAAAATGTATTTAAATAATATTTTAGTAAAAGTGATTATAACGTTGACGTTAAAAATCTGAATATAAAGACCATTTAAAAATGGAAAATAAATATCTATAAAAATATTTGATTGTTTCTAAAAGAATATTTTAGGTAAATTATTAACGTTTAATAAATATTTTCAATAGGTATACATTTTACGTGTTTTACGAATATCATTATGATTTTTATTAAGAAGACGTCGCCCCGCATTTGCTGTCTCTGTCTATTTAATGGGCAATATGACAAAATTACCCTACGCAAAACAATAAATGTGATGTCTACGTTAAAATTAGAGTTAAAATACCTTTTACTAATTTTAGAAAAGAAAATGACAAATAATTTTTGTAAAATATTGTTTATCAAAGAATTTACAAAAAGGATATTATGTCATTTTATAGAAAATATTCTCCTTTTTAAAATTGGTAATAGGTGTTTTAACTCTAATATTAACGTAAACACCGCATTTATTGTTTTGCGTAGTGTAATTTTGCTATATTGCCCGTTAGTTAGACGCGAGACAGAAAATGCGGGTGCGACGTCCTATTGAACACGGAATATAAAATTTTAAAAATTCAGTTTCTATAAAACATAATTTTACTTTTTATTTGTAACGTTTTAAAACCATTTTTTTATTTCGCTATTTGAGTATTGAATAACGATCACGTATAATTTGTGCGTATATTGTTTTGCAACATTCTAAAAAATACGTATTCAAAAATAGAACGAAAAAAAAATATGTATAAAATACGAGTGTATTTTTGGTCATGCCTATAATATATTAATTGAACCATTACGGTTTTACATTATTTTTGATCGTAAACTTGTATTCAATTACATAACCCTACCCTATACAATTCTTTAAACAATAAATGTTTTTTTTTTTTTTTTATACTATAACTTTTTGATTCTCGATTCCCCACCATTTTACCATTCTAGTCCCTCTCCTGTTATGCGATATAAAAATAATATGGCGTTTTAATATTAATTTTTTTAACGAGAATCCAATTTCTAACCATCCGTCGCAACGGTATCAACGTTAAAAAATAATTATAATTTATTTTTACTATGTTACAGGTCCCATTACAGGAATAGAAAGTAGATAACATCATATCATTAATCAATTTGTGCCATGTTTACTGTACACATTTATCCATAATCGTATACTGTACAGATTATTTGAAAATGACACGTACTATACGCAGCATCATCGACATAAAATATTATATAAAATATCATTTTTACATACTTGTTACATAAAATTGTTAATCTGAAAAAAATAAACGTTTTCCAATAATCTTTAGTTATTATCATTATTATTATTATTATTATTATTATTATTATTATTATTAATATGCATTTTATCATTAATAATATTACCATTTATTCACAGTAGATATTAAGGACAGCTGCAGCTGTCGATTTATGGAGAATATTTTGTATAGAACTTTAATACTAGAAATTGTTTTTAGGGAACTAGGTAATAAGTCTTATTTAAAGGCCAATTGTTTAGTGTTTTGCTAAAATTAAATTAAATAATCAATGTCCGTTGCTGATAATATATTTTATAAATATTTATCAAAAAGTAATTAGCTATACAAATAATTTAATATAAATATTATGTATTTTATATACATTGGTATTTGTTCAATTGTTTTATTTAGTCCGACCGTTTTATTTTTTTTTTTTTTTATTATCCGATTATGGTTATCTTTGTGCATTTATAATATTATATAATAGTGACACTTTTGGAATTATCATCAATTCTCCTTCGTATAAAATATTAATTTATGCCTACAATTTACATACCTATAGTGTTTTATTTAATAATATGTTTTAGAACTATTTTTATTAATTAAATATTTATTGAAAAAATAAAAACGGATCCGACTTAAAAATATTCAGATAATTTATTTTGGCTCTAATGCAAACCAATTTCAAATTATTAAATATAACATCTTAACATGTAAAACGTGTTCACCTTTTTGTTATTTTATTTTAATAAATATTATAACTAAGTATCTGATATTATATATATTTAATGTTTAATGAAACTGTAAAAGTCGTATTGGTATTAACATTTAAAAAAAATCCCCCCTATTTTATATAGTAAGTGTCTCCTTGTATCGAAATACTTTTATGAAAATGTATTTATAAATAAATATAAAAACGAAATTTTTTGCATATTTTAATCTAAAACGTGAACATCATTATAGCTATCATCGTTTATTAAGGAATACGATTTTCCAGTAAACATTAAATTACAATGTATTGCGTATTTCCATTTCTATTATCAGAGATATTTTTAAAAGAAATTTGATATTTTATATAAAAAAAAAAAAATATAATATTTACTAAGAATATACCTAATGAACACCACGAGGTGTACATGGATGTATCCAAGACTGAGGAAGGAGTGGGAATCTCAATAATATTTTAAAATAAACAAAATATTATATTATACAATCAATCAAAAAAGTGGTCCGTTTTTTCAGCAGAAGCAATAGCTATACTAAAGGATAAAAGCTTAATACCCTTAATAATCAATGAAGACCACAGTAATTACATTATACTCGGTGATTCGCCAAGTTCTCTAAATTTAGTCTAAACTAAACTGATACGACGAGGCTTACTCAAATTTCAAAATAAACTTGATGAAGTCACTATAAAACAAAAACAAATATCGCTCATTTGCAGGATACCTGACCATACCGGTATTTAAGGCAATGAAACTGCGCAGACGAACATGATAAAATATAGCCATGTCCGACCCAAATAATACCAATACATTAACCCTACGAAGATGTAAAAATCTTCATCAAAACCGACACGGATCGAAAATAGGATAAATCATGGAAACAACAAAGCACTAAACTCAATCCAATCGAAAACACAATCATCCGATGAGAAAATCCCAATTTCAAAATGAAGGAAGAAATCGTTAAAAATCATATCCAAATTGGTCACACCAAATTAATCATTTCTCGTGAAATTATCATATGGCTAAAAAGACCACCTCTCCCCATGCGAATTCTGTGATGTCAGACTGTTCGTTAGACATAATATATAATATTAACAGAACCCCATCGTTATCAATCCGATGATCGCAACCTCAATACATCCGAAAATCTCGATTCATCTGTCGGACCCAACCCGAAACAAAATGAAGCGATTATTAATTTCCTTAAAATAACTAACGTATATTTAATAAAATTTAAAAATATACATATTTGTATTTTGTAGAAATATTATTTAATTAATATTGTGTAACGGTACGTATAAATTGTAACTGATGGCCTTTGATACTGCAGTTTTTTTTTGTAATAAATAAAAAATATATAATATATTTACTAAAACATGAATAATTATTATTGTATAATACATTTTATTTAATGTATATATTTATATGACGGCGTTTTGGATATGCAATCTTTAAGACGATCATGCCAATAGTATAGTATTAAATAATAATTATAATACATTATGATAGTTTAAAGTTTAAATTAAATAATTTATAATAACATTATAATATTTGGTTGAGAAGCTTAGATTTATTATTTTTAATTATATTTTATTGAAATTTCTATATTTTAAAAAAAAAAAAATCAAAATATTATTCTAGATGACGTTGATGAATCATATTATAATATTATTTATTGCAACAATAATAATTGTCTAGGTAATAATATACACGTTTTTATGGAATCTGATATTAATTTTGCTAATACGTCAATATCTCTTAATATAAATTATTCTTTTCTGAAAACGTTTACTATATGTTTAAAAATATTTTTTGACTTAACAATTTTATACCTAATAGCCAATAATAGTATTATAAATATTTAAAATATAACCCTACTCACTATAAAATCGATAGATTAAACAGGAATTTTATAATATTCTAATGACAAATAATTAACATATTATCTACAGTAATAGTAAAAATATGATCAAGAAAATAAACTATACATAAATTATTTTAGAAACAAATATTTAAATTTTATATCTAAATACGTTATTATTGGCTCTATTCTCTATAATTTTTACTTAAAATACACGTATACAGGAGATTTTTAGGTTGTCAAACAACCTGTTTCTATTGAAAAAAAAACATATAATTCACTAAGTAAATAATAATAACAAGTATAAACTTAATTTAAAACTAATAAAATTCCAATTTAGAATAAACTAAATTCTATAGAAAATTATGAGTTAGGTATGTAAAAAAATCGGTTTTAAATTAATTTATTGTCCTTTGCTACTTGTCCAATATATTCCATTGCTAAATATGTCAAATATTTAATAACTAATTAGTATATTTGTTATAAAATGTGAGAGGAAATTGATTTTTTCCTAGTTTAAAAACGGGAAGTAGGTATAGTAACACTTAGGTCTAAGTGAGAGGATGTTTTGACTTTTAAGTGTTAAAACACACAAACAAAATTTTGGTACATATTTTTTTATTCAGATTTATTTATAAAGACATTTTCGAGAAAAGATTTTACGTACAAAAACAAAACATGTTATTTTTAAATCAAAAGATTTTTGTTCGAATAAAAGATACGTTATTGTTTTTCTATGATATAATATGATTTAATTTGACTCTGAACATGGTTTTTTATTAAGCACCATAGGGTACATAAGATATCATATACGATGCTTCGGTATTTTTCTCATCAAATAATTGGAATATACAAAATATACTTTACGCACCCACTATAGACGCGCCTATACCTAATGATGTCGTTTAAATTTTTTATTATACATTTAATACTTTTTTAAACGATCGACATATATATTTCGATTCAAATTATTTACAAAAATAATCACATAATATTATAAAACACAGGATTCTGTAAATTAGGAAGTACGATTGTATAAATGCTCAATACAAGTGTAAATGATTTAAAAAATAATAAACTCGTTTATTATTTATAAATTTATTAATAATTGTAATTAATGTAATATTTCACATCAATATTATTATATCATAAAATTATACCTATATCAGATATCAACACTATGGAAAATAAGTGCTCAGTGTACATAATATGTAATATATTTTACCACTAAATATATCAAAACTTACCTATAAATGGCAATTATATATCTTAATAATAAACAATAATTAAATTAACCTTTATTACAAAAGTAATTATGAATATATAAAAAAAAAATACGACATGACATGAAAATATATAATAATATATAAGTATACTCGTACATCGCATTTAACGGAAACGGTAGTTTTATTATATAAACATATTTTTTAATGTTAAGTTATTGTTTATTATTATAGAAAATAATATGCGTTAAACTCAGTCCTTTGGCAAGCAATTTCAAATTTGTATCAATACGAGATTAACATCTAAACAATTACACTCCTAAACGTATAGGTGTATATATATATATATATAATATATTATATTAGCATACAAAGAAATTTAACAAGGATGAATGTCCCGACTATATCATTTAAATTAATTAAAAAAACAAAAAAAATTTTACATTTAAAAAAAAAAACCGATTATTATGCTCAAGATTCAAAATATAACATTTTCTATTGTTTTTGTATTTTTTTTTTCTTTTTACAGTATATGTTAGACCTTTTTTATTTTATGTGATGTTCAAACCATTTCGTGTTTGTATAGAGTGAAATATACAATTCAAATATACGGTCAAAAATTGAGAAACTATACATTGTGCAGATACGTATCCGACCGGCATAAAATGATCGAGTTTAAAGCGAATGTTTACCGAATACAAATAAATAAAAAAATAACCTAAAAAAAAAAAAAATAAACGAAAAAATACTTAGTAAACCGGGTTGTGTCAAAGAATCGAAACGCTCTGAGCTGATTATAAACATATTATACACTGTATTACTTATTACACTTGTATGTATACATATCATATAACAGAATAATATATTATAACAATACAAGACTAAATTATAATAATTGCACTGTAATATATATATAATATACCTATATATATATAAAGTCATCCTCGTAGAATCACCTTGTATGTAAAAATTATCATAAGAATAAAAAAATAAAAACCGTGATAATAATAATATAACAATAATTATTATGTTTACCGTTTGGAATGTTTTTTTCGGATAAAGTTAAATATTATTAACAGAGGAACCGAGTTGGATTATATTAATATTATAATAATATGGGGTACACAGAGCTTGGAACAACTGGCGTCGTGCTTTCGGTTGTATTGATTTTGAACAGCGGTTTTAAACAATTTATATCTACTTATAAAAATTTATCGATTAAAACATTTTAAAAACGCAACACCCATTTTCCTGACAAAAATGTGTTAACCGTTTGGTTTTGATAATGCTTTTAAAACGGTTAGGTACCCGAAACGAAATATTTCGGCTTAGATTATACTACGTTATGATGATGATGATGATTATTATTATACTGAAAACGATGTTTTAACCAGTTTCAACCGGTTTTTTGAAAACCGTTTCCAAGCTTTGATTATATATATATAAATGATAATAATAATATTCGTCAACGTTTTACACTATATACTATCTGCGTATGTATGTATGGAGGAGAGGGAGGGGGATTATTTATGGTCCATGTACGATTTTGAGTTTAGTGTTCGGAAATCTGAACTGGTAAATCAGCATCATCGTCATCTTCGAGACTGCCGTACGACACATCTCCGTTTTCTCTCCTCTGCACGACGTGCTGTTGTTGTTGTTCCTGTAACGGTGGCAATTGGAACTGTTGTGGTTGGGACCGTTGTTGTTGTGGAACGAACTGTTGTTGTTGTTGTTGTTGTGGCTGTTGAACGGCCCTGGCTGTTTGTTGCTGTTGTTGGAACTGAGCCCGAGGTTGTTGTTGGAATTGCTGTTGCTGCTGCTGCTGTTGTTGTTGTTGGATGGCGGGCTGTTGTTGTGATACGGCGGGCTGTTGTTGTGACTGTTGGAACTGCCTTTGCTGTTGGCCACCGCCTTGTCTTTGATGTAACTGCTGTTGCTGTTGGGGTTGTTGTTGTTGTTGTTGTTGTTGTTGCTGCGGTTGCTGAGACCGCTGTTGCTGACGCTGTGCTGCAGGTGCGGGGGTGTTGACTATCTTGGCTTGTTGTATCTGTGGCTGTTGTGACGGTACGTTCTCTTCTCCGTCGTCTTCGTTGGACGGTAAGTCGTCCGGTGACGGTGCCGGTGTAGTCGGTACCTCGCAATCTTCGGTAGGCGGCACCACGCACCTCAGAGTACGCCTGTCGAACACCAACATGGCCGGGCATCTCTGCAATCTCGGGTAACCTCCCTGGCACTGCCAGTACCTGTTGCACGACTTTCCCAAAGGCACGTTTCCGTTTGCGTCTTCGTTACAGAGAGCTGAAAATCCAAAACGTACAAAATGCATACAAATCGTTTAACATTTATATATACGGTTAACGGAATATATATCTGTACGCCCCAAGTGTGATCGATTACGGTTAGATATTGTATCCAGAGCTGGAAATTATTTTAAAAATCCCGATCATGATTTTCGTTTTTTTTTTTGCAATATTTTTTTTCTAGATTTTTAAAAAGAAATTTTTATAGGATTATTAATTTATAATTTTTATATTTTAATCAAATGTTTAAAAGTATTACTTTTCCCGATTCTGTATATATATATTATATGTATATATATATATATATATATATATAGAAATATTACGATTTCAAAATGCGAATAGATGCATACTTTAAATATGTAGTTTTTTAACCCAGACGGTGAATGCGCGCGTTTTATTTTTATTTGTGCACTATATTGAAGAGACTGGGCTAACGAAATTTGAAATTTATGTAGGTATAATTAAAAGTCTAATCTCCTCGCTGAGAGACTACTTGGTTTATATATCCAATTATTTTCTGCCATATCATTACTAGTTGATTACAAAGGAACGTATTACACTTTAGTATTTACAAGGTACCTACACCACCGAGTATATGCTCGTTTAATGCTCAAGTGGCAATTATCGTATTAATTATACGGCAAGTTGGTACGTATGCAAAATACGAGACCGACCTCACATATATACACAATACACATACAGATACGTTGAGATATTTATATTTTGAAAATGTTTTCGGACTAGGAATTATTTCCGAACGAACATACAACAAAACAAGAAATACCTACGAAAATACATGGTAGGTACAACTCGTATTCTATATAGGTATATACGGTATCCTACATAACACATGGGTACATATAGCTGGTACAAATAATACACTTTACATATCAATTATGTCAGTGATTTATATAACTCATACGAAAAAAATTTAGTCAAATCGAATAATCTGTAGAACGAAAGAGTGTTTAGATATATGCGGCAGGATTTCTCTTTTTAAAAGAATAAGTAATAGTACAAATATATATATATTATATACTCTTATATATATATATATACAGCATGACGTACTTACCAAAAGTTGAATTTGGTGTTTACATGTACATGACGTAAGGACTACTGTATACGTATATAGTTTACAGTAGGTACTTACGCTACAATATTCATGTATATATATATAGGTACCTATAATATACCTGATAGGTACATCTATTATAAAATTTCAATTTTGTTAGAAACGAGTTTATCATTTATTTATTTATTCTTTTTTTATTTTAATTACGTGCTCACGATAAAAAAAAAATTACCAGACGATGTCGGAGTATAGATAAAAGAACTGAATTTTTAACAGTGAATATACAATGTTTGAAGTTTGAACGTTCCTCCGACATCGACTCGTTTATAAATGGTGTAAAAATTCTATTCGCTTCGTCGAAGATATTATATTCTATACTTAATACGGTTTTCGATGCCGAAATAAAAATACGTAAAACATACGTAATGTTCTGATTTTATTTTATTTTTTATTTTTTTTTTTAGTGTTTCAATCACTTTTATATACGATTTATGTAACACGTGAGACGTAAATGGTTATGGTACATTTCATAAATTTTAACCGGTAATGCCCACTATATATATACTATATATATATTATACAGTCAGTCGTCAATCGAGTTCTATAATACTGTACTCGTACTATATATACTAACACGGTATCACGCTGACGACCAACCGTCTACCGTATTAGACCGCGGTGAAAGCACTGTAGAGTGCAGACGGCAGTCCACGTGGTCTTGCACAGATATTTACGGGAGAGGGTGTTCATATGAGCTTAAGTACACCTACTAACAACGACATGTTTTTGTATTTAGTAAACCGTATATTATACAAAATCGTCTTTAGCCTATTATAAATAATAATCTATCATCATTTTCATGGCTCTGCAACAATGATATAAGCGTGATAAGAATATTACATCACATGAACTGCATTACTCGTAAACCAAAGTCTCGCGGGGGAGATTATTGCGTATCGAGGGAGAGTGAATTAAGATGACCAATATATATATGTATGGGTACGAAAATAAAATTACTAAAAATACATCTTGAAAAAAAACCGGTCAGTAGGGGATGGAAGTACTTCACTCGTCGGATAGGAAATACTTGTGGTAAATGTATTGAATTTCAAAGCAATGATAAATAATTTCTTTCGATAAAATGATTCTGAGCGGAGCTCAGTGTGATATATACCAAGATACATAAATATTACAGTTAAAAATTTGAAAATTTTATATTGTCAACGCAGTGCTAAAGTAAATATTTGATGTAAATTTAAAATTTCTGGCATCCACTATCAATAATTTCTAGCTGCACGCTGCAATCCTTACATAGTTCTACAGATTTTCGATGTGAGTCTCTCATTATAGGTCCTATATACCCTAACCTAACTCATCGTTTACACGTCTCTACCGTAATAATATTAATACTAACGGTGTTTCTGGCAACCCTCGACGTTCTCCGGCCAGTCACAAGAGTGTGTGTTCTCGTTGTACAACAGTCCACCGATGCAAAGCTGTTCAGTGGAAGTACCGTTCCAGCACGTCCAATACCGAGTGCACGAAGTCTCATGACCGAATATTCCGTACAGCCAGTCGCAGTGATCGCGGGATATGGGTCCGTCTGTGAAAAAAACACACATTGAAAACTTATAAATATCGTTGTCCTAGGGAGTGTATATAGTTAAGGACATGTTGCCCGGTTTTTAAAGGGCTTATAATGGTAATTTTAAGGATATTACAAAATATAAATAAATAAAAAATAAATATTCAAAAATTTAAAAATGTTTAAATACAACATTGAGATAGCTGTACAGGGCTGGCGAGAAAGAGGGTTTAGGGAGTCGTGGCAACCCCTCGCTCGGGAAATAAATTGACAAAATCAAGTCCAGTCAGCACAAAGTTGATGACCTTTTTTTTGCTTATTTACGTTTTGAAGGAAATATTTCAAATGGCCCCATATCAATACCACTTGGTAATGCGTTATGCAATAATCACGATACATAGTATATTGTGTTCAAAAACACGTTTATACGGAAAACATATAACGCGCGTTAGTGATTTTTACCTATACATGCTGTATAATCATAATGTATAGATCGCGAAATATTTCAGAGACAACCTCATCGGAGTGTTACAATATTATCGTCCAAAGATAGGTACCTAGGTATTCGGCTCGTTACCGGAAGGTACAAAAAAATGTTCCTATATTTTTTTTTTAAATCACTATAACTTATATACTACCACTCGTATAATATCTCGACAGTTGATATTTCAGAAAAAAAAGGTTTTGTCTCCTTAATATTATTGCGTCCTCTATCAATAAATTTTATAATAGCTGGTATTTTAACTTTGCGGCGACCCGCGTATGATCTGTAAATCACTGATAACCCTTTCTTAAGTGGAGAATAAAATGATTTGGTTTACGGCGATAACGTCATTACAACAATGTCGATTGCCGTTATTATCGTCGCTGTCGGTATCGTGCGCTGGGGGAGTGAGACAACATAATATAATATCGGATTTCATTGACAGGCGATTGCGGTTTTCGTGCGATTACCTCCCCGGGTGGGCAGCGTACACTTTCACCTACGCACACGACAACGGATTTCCTACTATATATATATAGTATATAATCCATATATATATATATATATATATACTATAATATACTTTATAAATATATTTTATACTATATATATATATATATATATTATATATTATGTATTATCGTCGTGAATATAATATATCGTAGGTTAAATTAATACATTATCGTCCCACGCCGGTCCCCGGCAATTAGATTCCGAGGCCTGAGGCCGGGCGAAATATCGTCATGGCCGAAGGAATCAGACGGTTAGGTACGTATCTAGGCCAGATCCGAGAGGTCGATATCGCGCTAAAGCAATTGTTTCGTCGACGTGCGGCGCGAAGGGCTTGGGAAGAAGACCGTTGCAATCACGGAGGCGCGGAAAAAAAAGTACGAAACGTCATGTGAGAAAATACACTTCTCGTGTTCTGCAGATGCAACGCCGTAGGTATACAACGGATTTCGGACAAAGAATCGCGTTTACCAATAGAAAAATTATTTTCATTAAACGACAACAACAAAAAAAAATGTTCTTTATAACGTTTTAGGGCAAAAAAATTAGATTCGGAAAGGTTAACACATTCGAAAAATAATATTTAAAATGTTTTTTAAACTTTCCGACCAAATATCTCTCCATTACAATATAATTAGATCGTTATTTAACTTTCCAGAAAGTTTTAAGCACATTTTTTCGTCTGCTGTCTATATTACGTACCTATATATTAAATTGGATAGGATTATTCAAATTATTATTTAGATTTCTGAACTAATTAAAAAGCATGGATACGGGTTATTGCCCCCGGTCTTTCTATAAAATCGCTTTGAAAACATTTTCTTTTTCGCGATAAATAACAATATAATTATTAATAGAAATCGAAAATCACAGTGTCCTATATAGAAACTACGTAAATAAGTTTTGAAAAACTCGATTTCGAATGTATATTGAAAATTTCAAACGTCAGTCTTCCCACAAAGTGTTTTTTTTTTTGGTAATATTTTATGACGTATCCCCCTTAAATCGGTAAAATATCACATTTTAAGGGTGCTGCGTGTAGGGATAAGGGATGTATATATATACTTACTGGCTTGAGTTTTTCCGTCGCAGTAGTCTGCTCTCCACGGATAGTCGCATCCCTCGGTCACTCCCCTTTGCTTGCCCGCAAAAACCAATCCGTTCGGACAGTCGTACAGCTCAGGCTGTCCGTCCACGCATTCCCAGTACCGGTCGCAGTACGATACGTCCGCAGCCACTTTGTTTTTGGCCTTGCACGGGTCGTCCTGTATGTTGGACGACTTGAGCTGCTGTTGACAAACGCCTAAAACATCGTAAGTAAATTTCGTCAGCACCACACACGGAGAACCACACACGGTGTATACAATATTTAAATAATATTGTAATGATATGCAGTTGGTACATTATCATATTTTATACGGTATTATGAAAAACGACGAATTAATTCGAATTCGACGAATTTGTATTGCTCGTTGGTATACATGACATATTATATTAGTTTGTCGGATCGTTAAAATAATAACGTAACACGACAACCGGTGTGGCGGACTCAACCGGTTTCGCGTATGTCATCTAAAATGTGTAAAACTCATCGCGAGCTTTGTTTTAATCGCGGCCGCTCGTATCATCATCACTCTCTGCAGGTTTATGCAACACTACGCGCGTGTTCCCAAATAATATCGTCCTATTACGCTGGACGGTCAAGACTGTACACGAAATTTTTTGATTATATTCAACGATTGTGACATTTAATTGACGAAATTTTCATACGGAACGATTTACTATGCAGAAAATATCGTGCAGATAATACCGTGATTGCTGCACCGTTTGAACCGTCTCTCTGCGAAAACGGACAAGTGTGGCAATAATATAATATATTATCCATTTCGAGAATACAAAATCAAAATCATATATATATAACGTGATGGATGCTGAATGACAAATTATTTATTATCAATCGCGTTGGTTCGATAATATAGTTTCATAAATGACTTGTATATTATATATATAACTACCGGCCAACCAACTATCTCAGCCCGCGCTCGATAAAAAAAATACGTAATTCGACGAAAAGTGGCGAAAACCCCGAAAACCATTAAAGACCATCAATTCATCACACATTGACACATCTGACATGGCTTTGTACTTTGTGGATTGTCTGTAAGCCAATGATTGTTGTAAAGTTTTTAATTTGTCTTTTAATCGTCGTTTAAAAATCTATAAAATCTCCAAATACACCAACATCACGATCTTCTACAATAATTTTGAAAGTCCCAATCTTTAAACAAATTTTGAGATTACTACACAACTAACAGCGGTAATATGGGATTAATTTTCATACAATCGCATATAATATGTAGCCCTTTAAAGAGCTGTGGTATGTGCAAATTATAATATACAGGTCATCTTGTTGTTCCGCGAGTACAGCGAATAAAAGAATGAACCGTTTTTCGATCCCGATTATATGAAAATGTTTTAACTAAATGGTCTTCTTCGTCTCCTACCAATTGAAACACCCGGGCGTAAATATATTATGTACGGTACAGAAAAAGAGTATTTTGGGGGAAAAAACGTCCGTACTATAACAACGAGTTCAATCGTATTTAATTATTGTTAATTGTATTATTGTTACATTTTGAACAGGTCGTGATAACAGTAGTAGATACTTTATCTACAGCGTACAGCGTAGTAGAAGATAATATCGGTACAAAGCTTTACAGTTAGCGAAAATATCTTGGAACGAACACAAGTCCAACAATACTCATTCTTTTCTCCGTAATATCCCGTTTTGTCTATAACCGTGGGTATTCGATCTGGTCACGTTATCTCGATCGAGATACGGCGAGCGGTGGATTCGAATTTTTTCCCTTAAAGCTGACACGACAACAATGAACGTTGTGCAATATCATCTCGAGCGCGCGTGACCTTTATGTGGCTATTACATGCACACCGTACAGCGGATATACGTACACTTATATAGGTAGAGGTACGCAACTTCCCGGCCGGATCGGCCCCGCGTATTCATACCACCTATATACGACTAGAATCCCGCGGTGAAAGCGACCAGATAACTATATACGCGTGCGTACGATCGTGATAGGATTTTTTTTTTTTTTTTTTTCGTTTTAGGAAGAAATAACCAGATTACGTCACCCGCGCGTCTGCACAGCCATAACCTTGCTTCGTATTCCGTTCGGACTCGATACAGAAACGTCTAAATTAGAAAACCGTGCTGGGCAGGACTTCGTTTTCAAATCGATACTCTGTAATCGTCGGCGAGGTCCAACTGTATATCTAAACAGACTATATGACTATATTGGGAACTTTGAAATTTCGGACCAAACAATATTGATGTTACGAGTGGATATTCGATTACAAGTGGATGTAATGCGTGACGTAGGACGCGTGTCTGCAGCACAGAGCCTGATCTATTTGATTTTGGAGCCCGGGGACTTTGATCGTCAGGCCACCATCCCCAATTATTATTATAAGTACATCGATTTTTTTCTACTTTCCTTTGCAAACTCGTCATTGATGTTGTCAGAAGATGATTTTTTTAGTCACATCGTGTTCAACTGTAAGTAATGTCAAAACGTCTAATTTATCTTGGGCGAAATACGATCTCAAACGAGTTTTAATGCGTTAGAGCGCTGAAAAAGAGCGTTTGCTACTACAATTTGTACAATTAGACTTAAAATTTGTATAATAAAATATTATCTTGACTTGTGTTTATGACTGTGATGGTTAATGGTGTGTGGTTCGTGGGTAATAGGACATATATGGAGTACAAAATCTGATGACCATTTCTTATCACTTTCATAATTTTGTTTTTTCATTATTTAATCGATACAAAAATGTTATGTCCTAATACAAAATCGGTCTACAAAAATACAAAATAAAATAAATACAATGAATCGAAAAGGACGAGGCCTCTTAAAAAGGAAGCCCGATGACCAGTCACCTAGGCACTTGCCTAAACCAGGCCCTGCTGCAGCATATTCCATGGGAATATCTAATAGAAATTGGTTAAGTTTCAAAGTTACTAATAAAAGAAAATAAATTATAGTTACGTTACTACCCTGCAGCTTTGGTTATTAATATGAGCCCAGTGGTCCACGCACAATATCAGCAGTCGAGTGTAACAAAATATTATTCAAAATTTCAAACCGATATCAAGCAAAAGTCGTTTTTTTGAAAAGTAATTGAAAAGACATATTTTATTCATACCGTTGGTTTTTAAACAGAATAAATGGTTTGTTGTGTTATTGTTGGTTGGCATTCGTGATTGATTAAAATGTGTATGAATCGCGAGATTGTCAAACGCGTACTGCAGTGACGATCCTGATCCGGTCGGACATTGGGGGCTTTTTCGGCAGACAAATTGAACGGTTACAGTCGGATTGAAGTGTCAAAGGATCCCAGTCGTTTTTATTGATAAATTAAATTTAAATTCTGCACGTTGTTGTTATGTCGTTTAATACCATTTAACGGTTAGAAAGCGACCATTGCACTCGAAAGATCGCCATCGCCCGGTCACAACGAGTCGGTCGTGTATTACGCATCCGACACCGTTGAACTTTCGTACCGCGTGGTAGCTGCATCCGGCCGGGTCTCGGCGGACACAATGGAGACGCGGTTACGACAGTTTTATACCGTTCGTTAGATAATAATATTATTATTGTCGTGTATACCCGACAATTAATAGAAAGCTGGTATAAAAATGTATATATATATAGAAATAGACACAATGACGCGAGGGCGGCGAAGGAGGGCGTGTACTTTATTTGTCGCAAACGACACCGGTTGTCTCGTCGGTCGGTCGTTATATTGTTATTAACAATAATGTATTTTTAGTTTTAATTTTTTTTTTTTTTTTTTTTTATTACGCCCTTTGGTGATTTCTTGTGTCGTCATTATTATGGTCGCGTATCGGTAAAAGCGAAGAATGTGTTAATAATATTATAATATAATCTCGTCGGGGCGCGAGCACGATCGCGTCAGGACAATCGTCCGTCATAATAATAGATAATAAGATAGAGATAGACGATGACTGATGGCCGATGACTGCAGACTGCAGTATATTATAAAACGGACGACCGACGTTATACTGTGACAAATCGTTTTATATCAATAATAATAGCGTTCACATTCCATGTGTAAATGCCTGGTCTTGTAAGATCCACGTATATAAAATCATTGTGTACGTTTCGATATTATATAATATGTATATTGTACATACGAATATAATATGATAATATATGATGTTTGAACGCCAGTCGTTATCCCGGCAAAATCCCATTCCCGTTCCAATCGCGTAATTTTGGAAAATCGCTTTGTCCGAACGCTCGCGTGCATTATATACGCGGTATAAACATTACTTTATTATAATTTCTCCGTCCTACGTCCATCACCCATATTGGTGACACTTAAATCATTCATTGTCAATTGAAAATTCCAAATGTCCCGTTCGAACCGGTCGGAAATTATAGTATAGTAGGAAACTTTCACCGTTTCACTATTATACCATAGGTACTGTTGACCCATCGGAAAATCATACTGCACTCACTATAGGTGGCTAAACAAAACCAAATGTGCTCAATACGTTTTCAGAAAGCGTTATAGATTGTTGAGATGTAACATTTAGTACATTTTTTTGAGAAACGTGAAAAAATTTAACATTAAAAAACATTTACTAACAACACTATAATGTTGTAATATTCGTAAAATGTTTTTAAATTTTAATTTCCCGAAAAAAAAAAAAAAAAAAAACGTATGTTCACAACCATTTTTGATAATAATTACTAAACATTCCGATATAGGATAGCCCATCTAAATATTTACAAGCAATCAGGATAATTGTGTGTAATTTTCATCTTTCATGTCTTATTATACTTCGTGCGTGTATTTACCAGATACGAATATACCGTATATACCGACCATGGCACTAGGTTTTTGTGTACTTATTACAAAATAATGACTGTCATCTTTCCGCTTGCACTTGGTTATGTGCATTTACCGTGCCTATGAAAAATATCTCGGTTTTCTACTTTCCTTTTACATCGACAACGTAAACAATTGCGTAGATAGTGTGGACTTAGACGTTTAGTTCGACGTACTTTTGGACTGCGACCGTTCTCCTTTTTCATACTGTGCGTACATTTTCACATCAATACTTTGTTTATCTTGTTTTCTTTAGGATCAATGTAATCAGATTAAAATCCAGAATTCTATATAAAGTTTTCTCGTGAAATTTTTCAAATTCAATATATTATCTATCTCTTATAAATGTGATTTGAATATTTGATTGTTTTTTTTTTTTTTTTTTGAAAATTTCACTCGTCGTTTAAAAATAAACTAAATTTTAAAAAGTGACATGACCGTTCTCATTTGTATGTACTCTGCAGCAAAGCTAACGCTCAGTCGTTGATAGATTTTATTGACATATGTAGCAGATATGAAAATTTATAACATAGCATAACTTATAACTTACACTGTAATATACAAATATAATATACATGTATACTGTAATGATGACTATTTACTTTTTCACACATAATGACACACACATTTCTATACAATTCCTTATACCAATCACTTGTGAAACATCAGGTACCCAAAGACTTTTACACCGCTTAAGTCATCAAACTATTTTTATCGTCATAATAATAATAATATATAGTAGGTACAATTTTTTTTTCACACATCAAACGAATTCAAATATATCGTTACGAAACATTTCCAGAAATTAAAATAATATATTCCATAATATACGTGATTCAGAAAATAGGCTAAAACATTATTGAAAAAAATATATTACTTCACTTTCTGGAAATGTTTAAAGAACATTTTAATTTCGTATTTTTATTGTCTGGGTATTATTTTACCGCGGTCCGTTGTGAGGGAGGTTTTTCAACCGCCTTCGCCAAGGCCGGTATCGCAAATAAAATAATGCTAAACAACAAAGGTATATCGTAAGTAAAATGAAGAACGTCAGAAACGTCGAGAACGAGCTCGGCCCCGGCGAACCGTTGACGGGCGAAACGCGTATAAAAAGTTCGAGGCCGATACGTACGCGGTCAGTCCGACGATAAAATAATTAGGTAGTCTTTTGTCGAAAGCAGTGTTTCGATTACGTTTTTTTTTTTTTTTTCTTACAATATTATTGTTATATCATTCTCGATATACAGATCGTTCTCGCACGCGTAATAAATACTGTGAACCGCCGTGTGAACCATTAGACGGTATATAAATATATTACAATAATATTATTTTATCCTTCGTCGCGCCTGTTGAGCAAGTGCAGTGACTACAATATGTACCTATTTAAAAACCCCGAAAAAAAAATAAATAAATAAAACGTATTCACAATAAGCGTGCGAAAACACACACGACCCAGTCTCGGCGTAGTCAATTATCATGGTGTTATAATACAAAAAAAAAAAATAAAAAATCATCGGATTGTTCTCGCGTTTCTTCGCAATCAATTATTATTATTATTCGACAAATTCTGCACACGCCAGATTCGCGATCCGCCGGCTAAATATACACCGCAATATTACATGACATCGCGTGTGTGTACGTTTTATTATATCGGATAGTAATATAATATCAACGGCGCTACAAGATGCGATTTCGATTACAATAATTTATTATTCGATAAATTACAATTATTATCGTATTCGCTATTGTTGCATGCCGTCGGTATCTGTCGATTGTATTCGGGCGTCCCATTGTCGCCGTCGGTTCGGCGCGAAACCCGAGGACGCCCGCGGCAGCTTCCGTGTGAATAATCTATGTTCACGTCTATCGGCTAGTTTGGTATTTTTTTTTTTTTTTCAAATCGACAAAACTAACCCTCCATTTTAGATTTTTTGCAAAATCCCCGCGCCTTTATTTGGCCGTGTCCGTGAATTCCATACTAATAACGTTGTTTATCAAGATTAAAAAAAAAAAAAAAACTGTATATGTAACCTGCCTATTTAAAAATATTTAATATGAAGATTACAAATATTATTTAATGATTTAATTCATTACACGACAATGATTCATCTTCTTCTCGTTATTATTTTTTACCCACATAACTATCCCTTAATCTACTCCTCTGCTCCACATGTCCTTACTTACTCTTAACTACCTCTAATAACCACTTTTTGTTTAACCTACCCTCTCTTCTGTTTATCATCTAAATTCAACTCCTATTTATCTCTTTAATTATTCAATTTTAATTTCTTCTCTCAATCCTCATCATATCCAAGCCATTCAAATTATTGTCTTTCATTTTTTTGCTAAATACGCAACTTCTAAACTCCAAACTAGGTATCTCTTATTATATATTGTTTACTTTTTGAAAAAAATTTTAAAACATCGTGTTATTTTTGTCGTTTTGGATAACTAGATTGCATTTACACCGAAACATAATTTCGCATTCCGAGATATAGGAAATGCAGGTCAGTTAAAACATGAAATTGTTATATATTATAATGCAACGTATAAATTGTTACAATAAGGAACGATTTTATAAAACCAGTCAAAAGTGAAAGTTTAAATCATTGACAGATTGTCATCAAACAAATACATATAATAATGTTTCGTTAATGTTATATTTTTTTGTTATATTAAATGAAAAATGTACAATAATGACGCACACTATACACAACCAATATAACATAATTACTCCTTCATATTAATAAGATTATTCTCAAAGACGTAAGCTAAAGATTTTGTATTGTTTTTAAAAATACTAATATATTCCTAATTTTTTGAAACTGAACGGAATTTTCAAACCTAAAAACAAATTTTTTTCGATTTTACTCACATAGGTCGGTAACATTTGTAAAATATTTATAAAAAGTAAATTTTTTTTATTAATATTATACAAGGAAAAATAAAAAAATATTAAAAACATCATCAATCAATTTCATTCTAACACTTATAGGAAATCAGAAAATCAAACACTTCAAATTTATACAAATTCTTTAGTGTCTATACATATTATTAGTTCCGTATTTTAAAAACGATCGGAGTATAGGTATATTACAATCAATAGACAATGAAGTTTAAGACCGTATCCTTATGTAAAACTAAAATATATCTTCGACACTTGTTAACAAAAATATATATTGTGTACCCGTCACACGAGTATTATAAAGCGTAACCAGCACGAGCTGCATTAGGTATATTGTATATGTAAGATTATGTGATTCTTGTTATGTCTTTTAATTGACATTACAATTTGTCGTATACGCATACATTTAATCTGAATAACATTTTTTATAGAAATATATATACGTGAATAAAAATCTGATAAAAACACTTAAATTAAAAGTACCTATGTTAAAAAAAAAGTCTCCATTTTTAATATTACTAGTATCTATATTACATAAACATTTTACATCATTTATTAATTATTATCTTCTTCAGAGAATATTTTAATATATTTAATAACGATTGAGTACTTAATTTGTCATTACTTTAACATTCGATATGAACAAAAAAAATTTAAATATGTTTAAATATTTCTATACGGCAATTCTGAATGTTGATATTAATCATTCTTTATTCATAAAAATACAAAATTAATTAATTTTTAGATATACCTACTATATGGTCGAATAATGACAAAAGTAAAAAAAATAATCACATACAATTGTGATTATACGATACATAGTCAGGATTCAAGAGATATAAAAAAATCGAGTTGAATTAGATCAATTTAAATTCTATCGGAAACTGTAACCTAAAGTATACTGTATATACACAATATTATTTTTAAAAAAACACATAAAATTAAAACATCACTTTAAAATATTAAACATTATAACTGAATTACTTTTGAAAAGTTATAAAACTGTAAGTTGGAATTCTCATAAAAAATATTTTGATCAACACTCAAAAAAAAATGAAAAATATAACGAAAGTTTTGATTTTAAAAAACACGATTACCTAATAATTTAAATTTATATATCTATATTAAAATATATTTTATAATTCTTATAAAATATTAATCAGATAGTTACATTAGAACATACTAATCATATGGTAGAATATATAAGTATCGTTGAAATACAGACATGTATGTCATAATAATACCGTGGTGACTTAAACGATCACGAGTTTAAATTGTAGATACTCTAACTTTCGAGAAATATTAAAAACTCCCGTACAAATACGGTAGACGTTTATAAAACATTACACATAATACCCATATATACGTATACTATAACTAATCATGACTTTTTGTATATTTAAAAGAAACTAAAATATCGATATAATACTATAATGTCAATAAACGAATATACCCGAAAAATAGCTTAAAATCTAATAATTAGATTCTGTTAATTTCAATTATTGAAATCGATATATAGAATCATCCGTACTTATGCGTGTATATTGTACCTACTATATAATATCATCTCGGGCAACAAAAGCGAAAATTAAGTTATTGACAATACGTTTTCAGGACGTGAAATCGTGTTTGTGAAATAATTCTGGGGAAAATTTCGATCCAGAAAATGAACGTTTAAAAATCATTTCGAAAACATTTTACGGACAACGGCTTTTGTGTAGTACCTATTAAAATGTTTTTGAACGTGCAATTTCAATGCGTCCGCATACGATTGTTATCGTGCATACGTTCTGGTCGAGTTGGCGAAACATTTCCTAGGGGAGGGGGTGGAATATATATATTAATTTCGTTAAAATATTTTCGTTAGATATTGTTTTTTAAAACGTTTTACAGATGATTTTATCGTCGTCCGCACACAGTGTTCTTTGAATAATATTAAGTACCTATATCGAAAATGTTTGTTTTTTTATTTAAAACCGAATGTATTTTGCAAACCGAAAAAAATCGTAATTTAGAACGGATACATGACATTTACGTAACGTCAAATTATTTTACTGTCTGATAAATGTACCTACACGCTTACATAGTGTTAACGCGAAAATCACGTGTCCGTCATATTATATGGTTGTGATTGATAACATATTATAATATATGCATATGTACAGTTATGAATATATTCAAAGTCTTAAAATGTATAATATATCGTTTTACAGTGTTTTGCGTACTTACATTGCTGGACGAGGCAAGTGGTGAAAACCACCCAGAGACATGCGTTGCGCTTCATCGTTGTCGCGGAAATAATAATGAATAGTGACCGCCGACTGACGGTGCAGGAGACGGTCGCGTTCGACGGCGGCGACGGGCGGCAGAACTATCGCCGGGGGGGAGGGAGAGGAAAAACGAAATAATAATAAAACCAAAGACGCGGCTCTCGGTGGTCGCGGGCGACGGGGAGAGAGAGAGAGAGAGAGAGAGATGAAAGTGAGAGAGACCTTGACGGTTCGCGCATAACACCGGATCCCACGACCCATCTCCAGTGCACATTATTAATATAATATTATTATATATGATAATAAATTATAAGTATACGTGAGCGCGTATATTATCATAACGTATAACACATATAGTAAGTGTTGGGTAAAACATTGTTTGAAAGTATATATACATACTATCTGCGCATATCTGATATAATCATGTGTATATTTTAGAAAGAAAAAAAAAAACAAAAAACAATTGGAATATTTTTGCGATTTTCCAGAAAGTAAAATGATTTTCCAACAATATAATATAATTGCGTACAACCGCGGGATGAAAATCAATATTTACCAAAACTTTTTCAACATATTACATAATATTGATAATAAACACGCATATATTATGTATTAGGTACCATATAATATATTACCGTGTTGGTTAAAACATTGTTCGAACGTACACATAGGTTATATATATATTCTATATTAGAACAAAATACCATTTAGAATATTTTCCGAAAAAAAAAAAATAAAATATATACATATATATGCAGCGCTGGGAAGGAACGCGCTCAAATAGGAACTGTCGTTCCGTTGATTTCGTTCGATTTTTAGGAACGTACTACTGGACACGAAGTTCCTTTTTACGTCAAGGAACGTATATTGGAATTTCGTTCGTTTTCAGAAGCAACCATGAACATATTTTATTTTCATTCCTTTTTTTTTTTTTTTCATTTTTTAGAAATCATATAGTTTAAAAACCGTTCGGGTAGAGATAGTGGAAGTTATAGTTATCGGTCCTCGGACAGAATAGTGTATTATTATTATTATTATTATTATTATTATTATTATTTTAGATTCTTATTTTTATTTTTATCGAGTCAATATGTGCCGCATAATATAGACATACGACATAAAGACAATATAATATGCTAAATATGTAGTGCTACAGTAAATATTTAGTATACGTTTCAAGTCTCTCAAGTCTCTGACATGATTATTTTCCAGTTTATAACAAGTTTTAATCATTTATGGTTATTTTCCGTTACGCTGGGAAAAACTAAAAAAATAACGTCTTTAAAGAGTCAACTAGATTCTAGTTACTAGAATCATTGATTCAATAACTAGATTCAAAAAATATTCTTTACGCCAACATACATTATTGTTTAACCAATACATTCCTCGCTACTCTTAGAATCCAAAACGGTGGGAAGTGCTTCCATGGCTTTTTTAATTTAAAATATAAAAGAAATAACATAAAACAAGATGAGTACTTAAAATCATGTCTCACTTATAATATAAATAGGATTATTTCCTGCACATTTTTAAAAATATAAAAATTATAAAAGAACGAAAATAATTCCTTTTTTAGGAACGAGGAAAGGAACTAGCTCCTTTCTTCAAGTCTGGAACGAAAAAGGATTTAGTTCCTTTTTAACATAAAGAACATGAACGAGAACTAGTTTCTTTTTCAAAGGAACTTTCCAAGCACTGCTTATATGGAATTTTCCAGAAAGTAAAATAATTTTCCAACAATTTTTAACAAAACTTTTTGAATATTACTTTTTAAAACTTTCTACACTATTACATATTATATTACTTGTAAAATAGTTTTAAAGCATTATGACGTGTTGAAAATAAGTTTTAAATGTGTATTTTCCTAGTCTGAAATTTCACTTGAATATAATTATTATTACAGGTACGTATATAATATAGAACACGATAACGAAAAATGTGTACACAATTTTATCATTGAAAAAAGGATGGGTGTTTTATATATTATATATTATAAAAAAAATCAATTTTCAAAATTGTTTATAAATTACGGAAAAGTGATCAAAATAGGATTTTACTGTGAATATTTAGTGTACATTTCTAGTCTCTAGCATTATTATTTCCCAATTTATAAAATTTTATTTGGTTATTAAATTTACAAAAAATTAAAAATTCGGTTATTTTCGAGAGTTTTCTATTGTGTATAATATTTTCGATAAGATTTGCATCAGACATAAACCACATTAAGCATAAAATCTCATGGAGAATTACTGTGTATAAAATCTAAAAATTACCGCCTGTTGTTATTTGTTTATTAAAATATTATTGTTTTAGATTGACAAATATTAATAAAAAATATTTATGAATATACTTGCTTCACTATTTTACATTACTAGATAGATATTATTTATAATGGACAGGTTATTTATTTCGTATAAGACAATAAACTATATAAATAACTCATAAATATTAGCTATTAAATATAAAATTTAATCAACTAAAGTTTCCTCATAATAAATCATTATACTTCAACATGATTTACATTTATTACTTAATTTATTTTTTCAAGTATCCAAAATAATACTATGAAATTTTGTTGTGATTTTTAATATGAATAGGTAGTGAATACATTTAACATTATTTTTTTAATTTATATTATTCAGTTATTAAATTACCTGTTATTTTCCTTAAAATTTCCCATATTTTTCTTACAATTTGAGAGTATTACCACCTATTAATACTACATATTATATTATATTCTTTATCACGACATATTCGACGGTAAAATACCACACAAAAAAGTTGGATAAAAGACAAAAAAAAAATTTCAAATTAATAGTAGGTAAGTACTATAACATAATATTACTATTGAGTATTAATAATTATTATATGTAGATAATATTCTTAGAAGAATTAAGGACCATTTAAATATTTTATTTTTAATATTTTAATATAAAAATGTTTAAAGCAGATTTTTTTTTTTACTTTTATCTGCTAAGATGCATATAGATAATATTGTTTTCGGCTAATTTTCTTCGAAAACAATATAATACGGTATCTTCCTAGTAGGTACACAAACACAATTATTATTATTATTATTGACGACTGGAGAACTGAACACATAAACTTTGGATCGACCAGATAACTTTCTCGATCACTTATATAGATAAACGCATATTTATTATTAGTCGGACACGAAACCAATATTATTTTTTGGCCAACAAGTGTATGAAAGTATATAATCTTAAAATTTTAAATTTAAATAAATACTATATTTATATTCCTATATTTATTATGTCTCTGTATGAATAATGATGCATTAAAAATACTTTTCAACAATTTCATGTTGGTCGTGACTCATGAGCATTTAATGATGTTTTAATACATAGAAAATGTGTTTTCAATTTTCATTTATTCGTCATTTGTTTTAGTTTACGTTCATCTAATTGTCTTATAAGTCAGTGGCGGTTTTACGAAGGGGCGATTGGTGGATCGCCCCCACTTGACCATTTTTTAAAAAATCTTTATTGGTTACATTATTTAAATATAATATATGACCATATAGTCTAGAATAAATTATTCAAAATAAACAATTATGATTCCAATGTTTCAACAAATAATAAACAAACAAATAAAAGTGTTTAACCAATAGTTGTTATACAATAGTCTGTAGTGATTTTTCATATCCGAAGTAATGAAAAAATTTTGATTTGAATAAATTATATTTTTGTCATTATTTCATCATTTTCTGGTAGTTTTTCCTTGCACATTAAAATTTTTTTGAGAAAATCGAAAAATGACTTCTTTAAAGTACCAAATAGACAAAATTTTCTACCGGAAACTGGGTAAGTTTGTAAAGATTGAAGGACTCCTTCTGGTAGAAAATTTTCTTAGAGAAAAAAAAATAAACATTGTAAAACCACTATAGCTCCCTCGCTACGCTCAGAATCTAAAATAATTTTTCCCATACATTTTTTTAATTTAGTTAAATTAATACACAACTAACGTTATTATATTTTTCCAGGTCTTAAAATCTCATTTTATCAACTATTTGGACTTAAATACTTCAAAATTGATAATTTTGTTGACAAAATTTTAATAAATATAAAAAAATGGTGACTACGGATTTTCAAGATTTTTTTAAATTTAATTAGAGTAACATATATTTAAGGTTGAACAAAATTTTTAAATCTATTAAAACCTAAAATTGCCTCTATTAGGACTTACAAACTTAAGAATCTAAAATATTTATAAAAAGCCGAAAATTGTAAAAATAATTAAAAATAATTTAATTAACGCGAATATATTATTAAACTAAATATTCGATGTAAACTTCAAGATTTTAAAGTCATTATTTTCGAAATTACGAACAAATTAAAAATCTCGATTTGACGAAATCATATTTTTGTAATTTTTCCATAATTTTTTGGTATTTTTTCCTTACGCATTAAAAAACTATTAAGGAAATCAAATAATGACCTTTTTAAAGTACCAACTACCTAGATGCAATTTGATACCGGAAACAGGGCAAGCTTTTAAAGATCAGAGCACCCTTCTGGTAGACAATTTATATATAGCATCATTGTAAAATATATTACGCTCAGAATCTAAAATAATAATTAAAAAACAACGTGGACAGAGCCGTCCCGAAGAAAGATCTTCGAAACATAAAATAGGCAAAAAAATAAAATAAGGTAATTAACTTTTTTCCCATTTTGCCGACTAAAATCTTAATAATTTATAATTTGCCGACTTAAAATTCCGAAAAAATATTTCCCTTCATTCAAAACGTGAGTAAGCAAAACAAAAAAAGCCATCGACTTTTTCTACTATTTGCCGACTGAACTTAATTTAGCCAACTGAACTTAATTTTGCCGACTGCTTTCCGAAGAAACCTCTCCCCCCTCGGGACGGCCCTCAACGGGGATTTAAGGTGTCTAAACTTATATTTAAAAACCTAAAAGTAAAGTGCATGTATGAAATATAAATAATAAAAAAATGCACCCCCCCCCCCAAGCATTTATCAAAGTAATATGTATAATGTAAATTGAAATAAATTACAAACCTATATAACATACTATAGTTGTTGACATGACTACTTTTGTGTAAGAATTTATAAACAATCTGACGTTTATCTATCTATATAGCTATATTAAAAAAAAAAATCAATGACAGTTTTTAAAATTATACTGCGACGAGTTCGACACATTCATTATAACACACATAGGTACTACGTATGTATAATAAAATATGTATGCGCAATATGTACCTATACATGACCATTTTATCATTTTCGTTCATATTTTATGAAAATATAATACATATATTGAGTTTTTTTATCGATTTAATTACCTAACATAAAACACGTTTCGATAATTATACGCATGTATATACCCGTTTAAAGAATAATTTAAAGAATTAAATATAATTGTCATTTATGAATGTAATGAGTACCTATATAATTTCAATAATGTCGTGATAATTTATTTCCCCCGAAAGAAAAACTTTCTATATTATTTTCAAATAAAATATGTGCGTCGTTTTCATATTTTTGGTTGTACGACGAACAATGCGATCATCGCTCGAATGCTTCTCGTCAAAAATATTACTGTAATAAGAATATAGGAAGAAAGTGGACAAATTATTAAGACAATTAAATTAATCGTAGTGTTATCGGCGTAAAATAAAAAAAAAAAACACCGTACCTACCTATTATATCGTTCACTTGGCCATTATTGCTTAAAACGCTTAAATAGTATATACCTATATAAAATATAGAGAAATAACGAAATAATTAATAATTATATGTACCTACCTATCTACCTACCGACATAAGTCAAGATTTATCATCAAATAATGTTTAGTTCGACGGAAGACAACTCGAAACACTTATTATAATCGTTACTGCACAAGTGACAATAATGAAAATTATACCTACTACTATCTAAAAAATAATTGTTCGAAATCACAAAAAAATATAAATTTCTCGTTGACACTAATTGTACGAATAAAATATTTAATGATTCTAATTTAATTGAACGCCTACTAGATAGACACTTTGCATAATGGTTTAATTCGAATAAAAATTTTACTTTTTTGGAAAAAAATAGGTTTTGTTTTTTAATATAAATAACAATCATGTTTTTTGATGTTTAATTAGTGTGTATAAATAGAATATACCTATAATAACAAATGATTATCTTTATGAGGTAGGTAGGTATCTATACAATATATATATAATATATTCCTAATTTAGTTTTTATTATACTTTTATAATTTAGTTACCTATAGTTTTGATTTTTTGAGTAAAAGTGTTTAAAATTGTAAATATATACTTTTTATGTATTTAGAATACTTTTGAATGCTTCGAAATTGCATCAAAACCATGTAGCGAATTGTCACCAGTTGACAAAATTGTTGATATACCAAAAATGAGTTATTGAGTATATTATAAGAACACAATTATATAACAAGAATTTCAGAGATTTAGACAAATTAAATATCAAGTTTTTAAAATGATGAAAAAGTATTTGTATATTTGTATTTAAATGAATGTATAATAAAATGTTTGAAAAGTATTAAGTAATTAAGTAATTTTCATTTGTACTTTTAGATTTTGAGTGAAACGATGTTCTTAGTTTTACAATGATGTTTATTTAATTTTTCTGAAAACAACATTTCTGATATAAGGAGTATGAGTTTTGAAATAAAGAGTTTTTTTTAGTATATGGTACTTTCAGTAGATCATATTTTAGTTTTCCCCTAGTTTTCTTAAACTTAAAGGAAAACTACCGATTATAACAAATATAAAGTTATCATGGTTACCTATCTATATTTGGCTATTTTACTATTTATTATATATTTATTACACTTAGCTCCACTCAGAATCGTTTTTATTGAAATTAATTATTTATAAATGTTTTCAAATTCAACACGTCCGCCAAGTGTATATCCTATAATCCTATCCGACGAACCTCCTACGCTAACCACTTTTTTAAATACAATTTTACATTGTCACTTACATATTTGACTGCACAAACATGAAACGATACATCTAAAAAGTATAATAGTTACAAAAATAAAATGTCTGGTAGAGAAATTATTTTACACGTAGAATGTCATTAAAAAACACATGCATGATTTTATGATGAATATAAAATACCAACATATATTATAAGTAAAAAGTAACAGGTATCATTTATAAAACATTAGCCAACAAAATATATATTAATTTTACTAATGGCCATTTGTGTAGGTTCCATATTATATATATATATATTATACTTTAAAATGTACGCAAATAGCTTAAGAATGAACTGGTAAAAATAATGACCATAACACACTTTTAATTATTAACTAAAAACGTATTACAATCAAAATATCAAATTATTTTTCAAACTGCATTGAATTTTTGAAATTTTGAACTTGGTCTTTCTTTGCAGGTTCATAAAATACATCCAACAGAAAAGACGCTTTACATGCGTTTTAACGGTATTAAAACACGTTCTCGCTTTCTAAGTACAAATTCTCTCCTAATTATCGTACATTTAAAATTTAAACATAATATGATAGATGAGAATATTTATTATGGATAAACATTGAGTTTAGTTAAAAGGATTTTTGGAAGTTTGACATTTTTCAATCACAAATTTTAGATGTTTAAATATACTTATCGAACAAAAACTCTATGTTCGATGGTAGTTCAAGTTCTCATATTTTATTTGGTGTAAATTTTTTCTCTTTTATGATAAGTTTTGATCAAACTGTGATCAGAAAGCCACAAGTAGTTTTTGAATAAATGTCATGATTACACAACAATAAAAAGTGGTACAAATATATAAGACTATTTTTAGATTACTTTTAAAATGTATTTGAACATTTTTTAATTGTTAAATTTTAATTATTAAAAATTGTCTTAAAAATTGACTATACAGAACCCCTTAAAAATAGATTGTATAGTGTCCTCTTAAATCTTGAGCTTAAAAATAATATTTATAACACGAGTTATAAGTTATAATCATTGAAATCGTTTCTTTTAGAACAATGTCTATAGTTCACTTCTGGGCGATAACGTTCAATTTATCTCGGTAGAAATAATAACAATTTTATATTATAGTTGAAAATAATTTGTAGGTACATTCCTTTTAAAAAGAATTTAGAATTATTATCGTTCAAGAAAAATCATACTCTTCAATCACATAAATACATATTTACCTAGCTTGCATAGATATAAAACTGCAAGTGTTATATTTATGTTTATGCGTAGGTATTTATAAATACTTTTTCCAGAGTATAAAATTTTTTCATTTATTATTTATTTTATACACTTTTATCCAAAAAAAAGTTAACCAAATTTATAATATTTTAAATCTCAAAAACAAATACAATAAAGTTATTATAATGTAGTATTTGACAAAAGCTCGTAGACATTAACTACTTAAAAAGTTAATCTTTGAAAACTGAACTTTTTAACTCAATTATATAGTTGAATGTATTTCCCCTTAAATTTAATTCTGGAGTACTTGATTACTTTTGAATAAAATATAAATCAACTTCTAAAATTAACAAAACTACTAATTGAGTATTATTTATAACTTTCCTTTATAAAAAAAATAAACATAAAATATTCTCATCTTTCTATTAACAAAAAAATGATTTGATTGTGTCAAGTAATTACTCTCTATCTACGTGTAAACATTTTATAAAAATTAATAGCAACTCTTGTACAGGGCATTAATAATAATATAGCCCCTTAATAAATAGCCACTACCGTTCCCCTTAAGAATACGTTTCACACACGTTTTTTAAGGGGTAATGTATAATCAGTTTTTAAGAAATTTTTAGAAATATAAAAATATAATAATTTAAAAATATTTAAATACAAATTAAGTAATTTTTAATTGATCCCGTGTCTCTACCACCTTTTATATTTACACAAAAATGTTAAAATGGGATTTTCAAATAATTTTAGAGTAAAAACACCTATTATAATAATCAATTAAGAACGACATTTTACAGTGAATCTCATTCCGATTTTTTAATTGATTAATTAGAAAAACAGTAATTGCAGTTTTAAAAAGTTAATATTTTTTTACTTTTTTAAACTTTAATTACTTTTTTTGAAAGTAATAAATTAAAAATCCCAAATAAAATTTACTCTAAAATTTTGTCCTCTATTGATTTGACAATAGGTATTTTAACTCTAAAATTACTTTAAGAATCAGTTTTAACAGTTTTGCGTAAACATGTTTTTATCACTGAAAATCATCGGTGTAACGTTCTCTTAAGGAGCATATATAGTATGCCATGAAGAATATACAGAAAACGCCCATTCTAAGGCAAAATTCCTAGGGTCTTAAATTTTTAATATTTTTTAAATCAGTTTTAAGTTGTTTAATCGCAAAACAAGTTTCACATTTATAAGATATTTATAAACAAACAAGATAATATGATTATCAATATATTGTGTTTTATGCATTATAGAATTTCAATAAATTCATCGACTTTTTGAGTTATAAGTTTCAACATCACATGATTTTTCAGTTATATAACTATCCAAGCTTTTATCACATTTTCATCACATATTTGTGGTTGACATAGGTATAATTTTACGTTTTACATCTTGAGTAATGCGAGGAATCTTTTAGTTTTACAATCTTTCCTTTTTTTTCTTTCTACAAACAATTTTTCGAGTAGAAAAAAGTAAGTAGACATTTTAAAGTAAAGAACATTTTTAATAGAAAATTTATTTCAAATTTCTAAAATTTTCCAGAAGTCTTTTTTTTTATTTTCCCAATATTTTTCTTAAACGTAAAGAAAAATTACTTTTTATAACCGGAAATTATTATAAATTTATATATTTTATTAAAATTTTCATATTTTCCGGCTAAATTCTGAACAATGTATAACTTACCGACTACCGTGGTAAAAAAAAAAAAATACATAGTAAATAAGCAAAAACAAAGTCATAAAACTTCTGTTTTTGTCGACTACTTTCTAGGAAAGGAAGGAGGTGTATCTCCCCCCAGTTTTGTCCCTGATTACACCGAAATCCAATCGTTTTATAGAATGCTATGATTTATAATTGTTTCAAAATTTAATATATCCACTACTAGTAGTATCCACTCGACGAACTAAGTGCAGCTAACCACTTTTTATAAAAACCATTTCTAAAATAATGTTGAGCGTTTCAATGTGGTGTATCTAATATGTGGTGTCTACAGCAAAAAATATCAAATTTTGTTTCGATTTTCTTTTAAATAAAATACATACTATCTAAATTTAATATTTATATTAATATATTAAACTTTAAGCTGATGTCATAAAATGGATTAACTTTTCAAACACAAATTTCGTTAATATCATTTTAAAGCCATTTAGCACAAAATTTGGAACATTGTTGTTAAAAAAAATATTATATATCATATAATATTGAGAACTGAATGCTTCTTAATTTGTATTTATAAGTTATATATTATATACATATAAAAATGTTCTTTCCTCAAGAAAATCCACTAATATTATTGGTTGTTTTCTTAGTTTGATCATAATTTACTAAAACCTATAGTTTTACATGGTTATTAACTATTATGGTTAACTGCCCACTTAGCACAAAAATTGTGTGCTCTTTAGAAAAAATTCCAAAAAGTAAAATAATAATCTTATAACGTTTTAAGGAAATGTTTTGTTCAGAAAATTAACTTTGAAAAATTATTATGCCCAATTCTTTGGAGACTTTTGAAATTTTTTTAAAAGCAATTTATTTTTTGTTCTGTCCGAGTTGTAACCAAATGTATTTAAAGTTCTAGATGTAGCATGGATGAAAATAACTTTACAATTATGTTTTTTTCTATTTTGTCTAAAAATGATTTCTAAAATAGTCAATAGAATGTTCCAATCATTTTATATTGCATAAAACGTTGCTTAAAAATATGTGCAATATTATACAAATAAAAAAAAAACAAACAAATTAATGCTATTTCTTTTAAATTTATTAAATTTTAAAGTATTTCAGTGTCTAGTTTATTGAAATATTTATATTTATATTTAGATATTATTGTTTATATTATTGAGCGAGTACAATTTCAAGGGAAACAGGATGGTATCCTGTCCGATAAGCGAAGCAGAATTGTTTTCATCTTTTATACTGACATCCGACGAGCTAAGTGCTAATTTTTTTCATTAGTATTAATTGAACGAAATTTGTGAGTAGACATTGTGAATTATAATTTCAATCGAAATGAACATTGGCCGATCAACATACTTTGCCGCACTCTAAGAAAATCTAAAAAAACTCCCCCGCTTATGAATAATTAAATAGGTAGTTTACGATGCACGTGAGCATTTAAATAGATTTCCAGTGCATTTTTTCCCCAAAATGAGAAACTGCAGTACAAAAATTTGAATGCAGACTATCAGAGTTGATAACTCCCACGCATTGCCCTGTATACGAAACTCAATTATTATCGTCGCAGTTTTGGTAACGCGCGTCACATTTGCCTGAGGATTAAGTTTCGTAATTTGTACTTCCTTATAGTTATAAATTAAATGTGTATAATATGTAACTATACTGTTATTGGCATTTTTCCTATAGCTAGCTGTCGTCGACTCGGCTGTTGTTTCCGTTTGCCCAGGGCGAATAGAACGAGTTCACAATTATTATGCAACGCGTAATATTATATTATTATATATTATATATACCCGCATGCGGTATAATATAGGTACGTAAATAGGTATATGTTTGTGTATTAGGAATTAAAGTCAAAAGAAAGCGAAAATTTGAACGTTTAACCCATCGACAATTTATTAAGTCACACCTTGTAGATACATGAATATTACGAATTACAATATCATGTAATATTATTTGTTTCACATTGTTGTTTAGGTAACATTTCGTAAATGTTCACTAATTTTAGGTCGGGACAATAATATATAATATATCGTATAGATACGAGTGAACATCATACTTTTTCTTGGTTTTGAAAGAATAATCAAGTATTTATTGTCAAATCGCAATCATATATTATATTATATATATGTTTATTGTAACTTGTAAGTATGCACACAACACAAAGTATCTACTATAGAAATATTATATTAAACCCATGCACAGGCATTATGTATTATTTGTCACTTTGTGTACCTACCTATATACTGCTCATATAATATACAAATTATTACAAATTACAATCGTAGTAGGTACAAGTATATTATATTATATTATAGGTAGCTGGTAGATACGTAAACATTTTTTTTTATATATATAATTTCAGTATTTCACAATAATTAATAATAATTGATAATGGACTACCATTCCAAAATTTTGACATTTCTAATCCATCTGGTATTTAGTATCTACTATTTTGTTCGTCTAAAATCTAAATTAACAGATCTTGGCAGTGTAATAGCTACATAGATTTCACGTCAATAATTATTACTATAGAAACAGTTTTAAATAAACTCTAAGTATGTCGAAAATCCAAAGTATGTCCAATGGTAAAAATAAACTCAAAAAAACATACTCCAACAAAAGCATATTCACATCAATTTCATTAAAAATGGCTTTCGCGATATCTGAAAAGTATAATGTAAATATTCACCAAGTAAAATTACTTATTATTATAATTATTTCATTAACTATCATAGTGCGTTAGTGCGTTAGTCCCTGACGCATTTGAATATATTACAGAACAAAGTTTTAAAATATGAAGAATATCAAGCAATTAGGTATATTTCCTTTTAAAAAAATGTTTTTAAGAAATTGTTGGTTAAATGAACTCCCAAATGTACCTAAGAATACTAATGATACTATGATAACTGATCGTGAATTTTGGTTTATATATAATACAGGTACAATTAAATAATACAATTCTAATATATTTCTTAAAAAATAATAGGAATATAAATTAACTTTGCTATTGTTTAGGGTGCAGATATAATCGTGATAATAATTACTAGATAAGTAATTAATATGAAATATATTACCTAGATATAGATACCCGAATAAAACAATGAACAAACATTTTTAATACAATAATTAAATACAATATTACCAATATTACTAAATACAATATTTTTTAACCTAATATTAAAGCTAGTTTAAATATTAAGAAAATTTAAAAAAAAATCTAACAATTAAAAAAAATATATGCATTTCATTCGTCGGGTATCAGTAGGGATAGAAGCACTTCGATTAACTGACAGAACACTCTTAGTGGATATATTGCATTTGAAAGCAATGTTAAATCATTACGTTCAATAAAGCAATTTTGAGTAGAACTTCAATGTGATATTTTTTTTTTAAATATAGGTAACCATTACATTATGACAATTTTATTTGTTATTTTCCCTACATTTATAAAATATTTCATTGTAAAACCACTATAAATCCTCCGCTCTGCTCAGAATCTAAAAATATTTAAACATGTTTTAAAAATAATTTGTAATTTGTAATAGTCTTGTGTCAATATCACTTAGTATATTATTATGTAATCACGTTATTTGTTTAAAAACATGTTTACCAAAAATAATTTACATTAGTAGTTTTAGAGTTATAATATATACTCATTAAGAAATTTATTGATTACAACATATTTTAAGAAACGATCTCTTTATAATTTTCTAAATATTCAACTCATTATCGAAGGTATGAAAAACTTCTATCATCGTCCTTATGTTATAAGGAAAGAATATTTAGTATATAGGATGTCACATACCCAGTTTGAAAAGATTCTATATAATACAGGAAATTTTAAATATATTTTAAAAAAAAGACCAATAATTGTAAAATATTAAAAATATTAATTTAAAAGTGATGCCGTTAATATTATTACTCATTATCATATTTTATTATTATGTAATCATAGCATTTGTTAAAAAAAAAACATGTTTGAAAAGAAAACAAATACATTTTAAAGTGAATTAAAGAAATAATAACGCATATTATAAATTTTATAGATTACAAAAATTCAAGAGATAACTTCATCGTAGTTTTAAAATTTTTTAATTATTCAGCTCGTAATATCAAAAGCACAAAAATATTTGTCTAGATTATATACTAGATACTTGTAATATCTATATTAGGTATATGGATATAGATTAAATCACTAACTTTTTTGATAATTAAAATTATCCTTGTGTAATTTAAATTTATCTCATATCAATGGTACACAAATTAAATTTTAAATTCATAAAATTTGCGAGTAATCGAGTCTTTGGTCAGATAGCTTAATATCTTATGGTATACGGGCCAACACCGTAGTTATATCGTCAAAATTTCCATTTCTTTGGCCCCGTAAGCTATATCGGTACACCCGTCAAAACGAACTTTTATCTCCTTACTCGTGAACTCTACTCTGGATTTATTAGATCGACCACGACCCTATAGCCGACCATATGTTGGATATTCAATTTTGTTTTTTAGTTATTGCTGTCTTGAACAAGGGTTAAAGTTGGGGGAGCAGCGGGATTCAGCCTCCTTATCTCTGACGATGGTTAAAAAGCGTCCCCTTTAACAATTTATCCGTATAGGGTAGGTACGCCGGAACGTACAAATTATAACCAAATATTAATCAATAGAATAATTCAGAAACTAATTTTATTATTATTATTATTATTATTATGTTTGTCCAATTTTTTTTTCTTTTTGTTATTTAATGTTAAGAAAATACAATTTATATTCCTATTTGAGTACTTTATAATTATTTTATTTTAAATAGTTCTTCATTAAATAACACGTAAAATTGAGCTTCATACATATATACATATATATATACTTATATATGCAACGTGATATTTTTAAGCATGCTCACCCTACTCATAACCATATGTATAACTCGTAAATTCCTAGTAAAATTTAAAGCACTAATAACACTAATTTATTTTTTTTAATAATTAATTTTTTTATTTAGGTGATTTTTTTAGTTTTTGTTTTTTTTTATGGCAACCACTACTAATAACTTTATATATTGTGAAAAAAATTACTTTCAAAATATTGAATTTTTATAAAAAATTATTTATTTTATAAGAATATAATATTATTAATGCTTTAAATTTTACATGAAATAAATTTCAAATTTGTTCATTATTCATGGTTAAAAGTGGGGTAAACATGCTTAAAAAATCACTCTGTATATACATATATATATATTATATATTACTAGCTGAATTACCCAGCGTTGCCCGGATTAGATTATTTTGTTTTAAATATTTTTTTAATCTTTATAGAAACTTTTCTGTATAGGTACAATACAGCAATCTTATGCAACTTCATTTACCCCAGTGTTTAGTATTTTATACATATTCTATTTGCTTAATTCATTTAAATAAAATTTTAAAAAATATTTTATATATTTACAAATACCACAGAATTTGACATCAGCGCCACCTATGGTACACAAACTAGAAGCTTCTGCAGAAGGTCAATTGTTCATAAACTTCTCAGAAGGTTTTAATGTTCAATTATTCATAAACTTGTGATTATTTTCATTTTAAAAAATATTGGGGGAGGAGGTGAAATTTTGGGATTATATGTTATGATATATTTATTACTTAAAAAAAATGCCGCAATTTTAAAAAATGCCCTAAAAATGTTTAAAAATATATATAAATTCAACAAAAAACAATTCTGAGCAGTTTTGTATAATATTATTTAAAATTAGTTTTGTATTAAGTATTTACCGTTTCGCGCATACACTGTATATTATACCTCTATATTATCGATCGGGGATATTATTGATATATTATCGAAACTGAAAATTATATATATAGGTACTGAAAATGACTAAATTACAAAACAAGATAAATATTTTTCATTTTTTAGTATATATTTTTTAAACTTTTTATTCTACGCTAAATTGTATTTATTATATTTATTTATTCATACTCCAAGCACAAGACATATATATAAAAAAATGCCCTAAAAATGGAAAAATGCTCTAAAAATGTCAAAAAAATGTTTAAAAAAAAAAAATGCAAAATAAAAATCGAATTTCGTACTCGAAAAGCATTGCTCTAGACCGCTCGCTAAAAAATGTATTTTGCATTAAAATCCGCGTCTTAATTATTTGATATATGGAACGCTTAAAACTATATGAGGATATATTAGTCCCTCTTGAAATTTTTTATTCCACTATTTAAGCCCCGGTCTTATCAGGTCGGTATGCAGGGCAAATGCTATATACCCCTGTATCGCTAAAATGTCTGCCCCACCTTTGCGACAGAATTGTACGCACAGCTGATCTTGCAAAAGTCGATTTCGTGGTTTGGTTTGAGAAAAATATCATGCTCTGGTGTGTGTGATGGTAAGCGGGTCAATCGAAATGTGGTTTTTGATGGTCCAGCGGGCGTATCTCCTATATGTGCAGGTCACGTGCTATTACAACTATATAATAAATTAACCTGCAATAACCGACCATAACCACTCTTACAACATAATATTGAATCCGTCCTAACTCCCAAACACATACTATGCATAATTATTCATATTTACATATTATATATGGACGTATTACAAAGCTGTACGATACATCTGAGGTCACTGCACATTGTGAGGGTCCCTTTCGGATATCGAGTCTAACACACGATCACTTGGGATAACAGATCATAGCTGATAACGTAACAAAGTGCATATTATCGCACGTGTGATAACTGACCGTGAACGAACACTCCACACGATGGAAGAAAGTACTATATATAATAGGTATATACATATAAAAGATAAACAACCGTCGACTAACGTGCTCGTTTAAATGTGTACCGACCAAGGCGAAAATAAAACATGGACATATATTAAAACAAGCTAGAAAAACACACTCTTCGAGCGTGTTGGATTACGGGTTTCTATACACGTTCTATGAAAGAAAATATAATATAAATTATAAATCGATTAATCGATTATCAGTATAACAGATTATGTGATAACTCGATTGTCAAATAAACAATCTCCTTAATAACTATATGCGTATGTTTTCGCGATCAACCTGGTTATGATTTTTTGTCTTATCATAATAACCATTCCATTTGATCGGTTATAAATTATTATAACCGAAACTGATTGTTTGTTTCAAATTAGATTCGGTAAATCGCGAATACACGTCGTATATATTATGTATGACAACGAATTATCAGGACGATTGATTTTCAAATCAACAATCTACAATATTACAATAGCCAATAACTATACTTAAACATAGTAATATTTATAATCGAATTTTATTGCAAAATAATCGTAAGCCAACTACCTATATATATTATAGTCAAGGCCTATTATATTATTGGAACAAAAATATATACATATTATATATTTTTTTAAACGATTATTCGATGTATTTCCGCGTCCATTGATTAAATAAAGAATACATTCGCATCTATAGTATGATATATTGTCGTGTTCATTTGGTTTTTTTATTATTATTATTATTATTATTATGGAATACAGCCTATTCCTATTGTAATGACGCAGATCGATCATCACACGCCACAGCATCACACGACCTATAATATATTATTGTAATTATTATAGTAGACAGTATATAGTGTTATAATGTATTACATTATTATTTTGTGGATATTTAAATTAATATCTTTTGATCTTTTTTTATTTTTATTACTTATTATTGTTACAACGTAATAACGTGTTAGAAGTACCAGCTATACGCAAATATTATCATATACCTACCTAGGTATGTATGAAATTAATAATTATGAAAAATGAAAACGTATGAATATAAATGTATAAACTATAAACGTATAAACCTATAGTATACGTTATAATTCGTACAATGATACGAAGTATACACTATATATATAATATGTAATATATATATTATCATACGTATCTACTATTTATATAATCGCATGTTTAGTCGAAAATATTTTAAAAGTTTTAATATAATGTTATCATTTTAGACATTTAACTAAATTCCTATATAATTAATTAAGAAAATAGTAATGAAAAAACAAACATATCAAGCTCATTGAAAATGTTAAAATTACAAGATTTAAAATATCATGTTGAGAATGTAAGAGGTGAAAATTGCCATGTCCCATAATATTTTTATATAAAATAGATTAAGTAATAATAATAATAATAATAATAATAAATCTATATAGGTACATTATGTTGTTTATTTTCACATAAATGCATATAAATATATGTGATAATGTCTTCATAAATCATTGCTTGACGAAGAGACTTGAGTTTTGAATAATAATTAATAATATTCGAATATATCATAAATATTTTTTAAATTCAATATATATATATATACCTAATACTCTTATAAAAATAAATATCTATATAAAAAGAATCAATAGGTATAATAAATATAATATAATATATACAGGGGTGGATGCAAGACGGAGGGAGAGGGAAAATGGAAGAAATTTCTCCCCAAAATCGGCTCCTAGATCCGCCACGATATATATATATATATAGTCATTAATCACAACCCTTTCTGTTTTATCTACATGATTAATGGTATGTCAATCAGAGACGTTAACTCTAAAAAAGACTCGGGTATCATTTACACTGAGAATCTGTGCTTCAATAAACATATAGAAAGTATACATCATGTAAGACACTTAAGGTACATGTATTTATCGAGAGAACGTCACTCGAATATACCCTCTCAAAATCCCTTAAAACCCCTTATTTTGTTCGTTGGTCCGGTCTATACATCGGAGTATGTCTCAGTTGTATGTGATCCTTATTCGGCCTCTGATTCGGCGCAGCTAGAACGGATCCAACGGATTTTTCTAGCATTTTCGGCTTATATATTCAAAATAGATCATCCTGATCCACATGACCACACTCGGGTCCTTAGGTACTTAGGCCTATCTTCTCTAAATTACCCCATGTTGCAGTAGACAGCCCAACCTTATTGGCTGACATAAATTTTCGTGTCCCTATGCGTTCCCGGATTCTTTTTCATATCCCATATAGCATCACACCAATTACGGGTAATAACCATCCCTTACATAGGATGTCTCGCACAGCCAGCAATGATGTAAAATTTCATTACCTAAACTAGCCACTGTAATTTTTGCATTTTTAAATATGTTACTATTATAATTTTTTGGTTTTTATACACTTTAATATACTGTACCTATATTATATTTAGTATTATGTGCACTGTATTTTGTTTAACGCTTGTTTTGTAATTATTAAATAAATAAATAATCAATATATATTGTAAAAAAATAATGTATAAAAAATTTAATGTGAATAATGTTTTCGCAAAAGTATAATTTATAGCCTATGTAATATGTAATAACTAGTTTCGACTATGAGTCATCATCAAGTTACAAATGAATAATCAACTTGTAATCAATTTGTAACCATATGATGACTTATGGTCAAAACTAGTTGTTGCCTATAATACTTTTGCGAATACTCTAGGCACATTTTCATTTTTATATATTAATTTTATTTATATATTTGTAAGAGTAGGTACTTATATTTATATATATTATATTTTTTTATAATATATATTTATTTTTATAATGTTATAATAAGACTTTAGACACTACAATTTAAACGCTATAATTATTTAATTTATATTTATATTTAACTTTTAAAATAGCAAAAGACGGGAAAAAAATAAACGATACTTAATTTTAAAATTAACAATATTTTTAACTTGTATATACCTAATTCATAATCATCATGATATATCATGTGATTTAAAATAATTACTACAGTTTTCTCGCTCCCCCGAGGATTTTCTCTAAGGTATGCTACTACTAGTATAATATAGTAATATAGTTGATATTATCACAGAACAACACTATGTAAGAAAATATGTTTCCGTAAATGAAAGAATTTATTAACATCAATACTAGGCAAATAACAATATATTCAATAATATTTGAAATTATCTAATAATAATTAATTAGACATTAATTATTCAGCTAATACGACAGCTAATGTAGGTATTTATCAATGTGTTCTACAATTATTATATATTATAGACTACCTTCACAGATAACATAATTTTAAAATGTATTGCCTATGGTTTGATATATACAAGGTCTGAACAATAAATATGAAACACCATATTACTATTGAAATTATAATAAGAATTTAATGATTATGACATTTTTTCTACAAATTCTATGCAATGTTAACTTGCACAAACTACAAATTCGTTTCATAGATATCAGAAAATATCAACACTTTATTTTGAATTTGTATCTTTAAAAGCGTTTTTTTTTTTCAACGTCATTGTTCGTTTTTATGTAAATTATTTACATTAAAGGATATATCCAATGAATATATTAGAACCCAACAAGAATATGAGTAGGAGTTTCGGGGTGAAGAGCTTTTTTCATAACAAATTCGTTCTAGTTAGTATACCTATTTTAAAGAAGTAAATTTTCTTATTTTCCCAGTAGTTTTCTTAAACGTAAAAAATTACCGATTTTAACGATTGACAAAAAATCATTATACCTAAATCTAAAAATAATGATTAAAATAGTCACGGTCGTTACCAATTGGGGATTTATTATTTATTTATTACACCGAGCTCTTCTATCAGAATCGTTTATAAGTAGTATGTTTTGGGGCATTCGAGAACCTCCACCTCCACCTCCACCCACAGCACTCTGACGTCACCCTGCACCACTCCACCACTGCACTGGCAGCACCCTCCGTCACTACCACCTCCACCTCCACTGGGTGGAGGTGTAGGTGGAGGTTCTCGAATGCCCCAAAACATACTACTTCTATATTAAAATTAATTATTTATTCATATATTTCTTTCAATTTCAATACATCCACAAGTGTACGCATCAGACCAGCATAGTGCTTCCACCCCTTGCATCCGGCTGTTTTAAACATTTTAATAATATTTTTCTAACATGACAATATATTCACTTCTATGTATGGACGGTGTCCAGATCAAAGAGAATAAGTACTAAAAACACTACTTTCGGGAAACTAAAAAAAAAAGGTCAAAAACATCCAAAAGTTAAAAATTTTTATCAATATTTTCGCTATATGTTCTTCAATGTTTGTTATATTTTTCGTGCCAATCAATGTGGATTATTAAAATCTACAAGAATTTGCAATAAAAACAAATTTTTTAAATGGACTTATTCCTTTTTACCCGCGCGCACCGTCCACATATATATTTCCTTACATATAAAGTATTTAAAAATTGTTAAATATTTCTATTAAAATGTTTGAACAATTAGATCATTTTTCGCAGATTTTAGATCATAAATGCATTTTTGGTACATTTTTTTAGGCCATTAACATCCTATCTCTAATTATTATGCTTTATGCATGTAGATAAGTATACTTTATGTATAATATACAAAATTATAATATTGTAGGTATGGCGATTGCCGTGTACAATTTGAAAACAAGGCCACGTCATAATTTTTTATACAATGGGCACTATACTTTTTGTAATATTTAATTTAATTTTCTTAATAAATTAAGATTACAAACGAAAACTATATTCAACACAGACCACCGAACACGGTAGAACAGAATATAATGTATAAATCATAAATTTTAATATGACAAATCAAAGAAATTGGTGAAAACTTATTATGAAATAAATTACAACACATCATAAATAAACAACTAGTCAAAATTGCATAAAGCACGACAGTGGATATAATATATTATATTATATGATTTATAATATCAGACCTGTTCTGTAATGTGTAATATACGTCTTTTGGACGGTTCTAAACCCGCCACCCGCAGCACCGCAGCACCGCAGCCCCGCAACACCGCAGCACTCTGCAGCACCCAAGCACCCGCTGCAAAACCATCACTCTGACGTCACTTACTATACCACCACCCACCACCCCTGCACCGTTGCACCGCTGCACTCTGCTGCACCGCTGCACCTACCATAACCCGCTGTACCTACCGTCACCCGCTGCACCCTGACGTCACTGCTGTACCACTCTGTACCACCACTCTTGCACCTTATCACGAATTGTTTACATATTATCTCTTATCAGTTGATAACAAGTTCCCATGTTATCTCTTATCTTATCACGTGTTCTTTACACAATCTCTTATCTTATCAGTTGATATCAAGTTCTCCCAATAATCTCTTATCTTAAATGTCGATAAGCTATCATTGTAGGAAAAAAACTTTTTGAACCCATTGTTTTCTCTATTTACAAGTATATCATTTCCCGCCACTAGGTCATACACGGACTGTTCTAACGTATATCACCCCCCCCCCCCCACCTACCTTCTCCATTATATATGTATATATTTACATTTATACTTATATTATATTCAAAACTGAATATTATTTTTATTCTTATATTAAATCGTTAAACATAATGGTAATTAACCTATAGCTGTTATAGACTTGTACAGTCATAGAATAAGAGATAGCATTCATTATGGATTTTATATTAATTTCACATACATCTCAAATTAGTTTAATATATTAATAATCATAAAGTCTGTACATAAAATACAATTATGTTTTAATCATCATTATTTACAAGTAAAATTAATTTTTATACACAATATGCTTATTGATATAGTTATTAAAAAGAAATAAACACTGTGGTAATTGAAATATATCGAACTAAATAATAGTTTAATATAATAATGTGTTATATTTGTTATATTTCATGTTTATATTTTAAATATATATTAACTAGGAATTAAATAACTATAATATATATATATATATATATATATATATACATTTATACTTATTTACTATATATATATATATCTGTATATAATCATTTTTTGAACAGAAAATTGCTTTCACTGTGACATTTTTAGACTCTGAATGGTCCGATTTAAATTTTGTAAAAAGCTTAAGATTGTTTGACATCTTTTCTAGATTTTAATCGAAGCGTTTTTCGAAATATGAATTTTCAACTTCGGTATGATTAAACATAATGTCCATATTTTACACATTTTATACTTGTATATATCATATATACAAGTATCATATATTCAAGTATCATAGACAAGTACTTCATAATGTTTAAAATATGGAAATTTTGTTTAATCATACCGAAGTCGAAAATTTATATTTCGAAAAACGCCTCAATTAAACCCTAGAAAACAATGTCCAATAATCATATGCTTTGTACAGAATTAAAATCGGATCAGCCAAATTTTGCCACAGAACAAGGTCTAAAAACGATATTTTTTTGACCAACTTGAACCACCTTGAAATTTTCACATTAGGTCGGAAAATATCTAGCGACGGGCCTGCGTGTCCATACTACTGCCACTGCTTCTTCCACTATCTCTGTACTTAATTCTTCAGTCTGTCTTGTCTTAGATTAATTACAAAAAAAAAATTTTGTTAAATGTCAATTTAAGGTCGTATTTTTGTTATCAATGTTACTGTGGAAATATTAAGGAATGTACCATATATCATGCGTCCGTGGACAAAGGATAGAGAATTAATGGTATGATGTGGAATTTTCTCGACGATAGAACACTTGTTTATTGATCTATAGAACGTATTAAAAAATAGTTTTTAATCATTTCTAGTTTTGTAAAGAGTGGTCCTGAAATGTGTTTATTTTTGTTATGAAATAGAATTATATACAATATATTATTACAATATACAATCTATTATTATAAGAAGACGCTATACGAATTACGAGTACATGTGTTTTAATGTGTGTGTACTGTGTAGTTAGCAAACGGTCCAGCAACCAAAACGTATATTAAGTTGCCTATATGATAGCCCCTAATTCATAGTTTACGTTGATAAGACCATAGAATAAGGATAAGGATATGACCATAGAATAAGGATACCCACTCTCGCAATAATAATTCACTTAAATGATAGGTGTTTGATTCTTTTTGAAAGAGATAAGCCATAAACTTCACAAAGAAATTGATTTGTTTACTTAAATTTGCTTTCTTCTTCTGCTTCAACTTTCATTCTTCCCAGTAATGTCTATTTTTCGGTTGATGATATTTTTCATCAATTATTATCTCTTCGTGGTAATTATTTTCCTGGACCTGATGGTATAAATTACCAGGTGATTTCCTTTTAAATACATACGCTACATTTAGAAAATCGCTTAATGAAGGTATATTTCCTACTATTCTTAAAATAAGCTCTTACGGCCCCTTTTAAAAGCTGGTGACCTTTATAAAGTTGAAAACTATCGTCCTATAACATTTACCGTACATCGAACATTTTTGAATCTTTAGTTCTTTCCTTTATTCAACCTAAAGTTCCGTAACTCCTTTCTGATCGATGAACAGCACGGTTTTCGACTTAATAGAACAACGGTTACTTGTAATCTAGTATTTACCTCCTTTTTTCGAATCATTTGCTCAACAAACTCAAGTTGATATGATTTATACGGATTTCTCTAAGGCCTTCGACCGAGTCGATCACTTTATCCTTATCAAAATCTTAGCCGACTCTGGTTTCGGTGAACCTATTCTCTCTTGGTTCTCCTCTTACTTGACTAATCGAAAGTAACGGGTAAAATTACATAGTAGTGCTTCTAATATTATAACACCTTCATCAGGAGTACCTCAAGGGGCCATCCTTTCTTCTTTGTTATTTTCGCTTCTTGTTATTGATGCTTCTTCTATTCTGTGTCATGCTAAAATCCTTATTTTTTCCAATGATATAAAATTATTTATGCGTATTCACAATTTGAATGATGATGCCTCATTTCTCCAATATGACCTTCACCGGTTGGTACATTGGGATGAATCGCTGGGACTGTCACTTAATGTCTCTAAGTGCCTTTAAATATTCTTCTTTCTTATCACTCATCCAATTATTGTCGATTATACACCATCCATGGTACCCTACTTACTTTCTCTAATTCAGTTCTCCATCTTGGTTTTCATCTTTCTACTAATCTATCCCCCAAACTTCATATTCAAGAGATTTGTTGTAGAGCTTTCAAAATTCTAGATTTCATCCGTCGTCTTTCCTCTGAATTGAAGTTAGATCGTTCATTTAAATTACTGTACTGGTCTTTGGTCCGCCTTATCCTTGATTACAAATCTGTTATTTGGGACCCCCAACTATCCATCGATTCCTTTTCGGTAGAAAGAGATCAACACAAATTTCTACCTTTTGTCCCTTACTTTTTAAAGATTCTTTGTCCTCCTCATGATTATTCTCCGGTCCTTAAATCTTTAAATCTGTCTAGCCTTGCCGATCGGAGGCATACTGCTAATTTATCATTCCTTTCTAAATTATTATCTAATTCAATTAATATTTGTCCTATGCTTCTTTCCCAAATAAATTTCAAAGTTCCTACTCGGCTCACTAGAAACGCCCCTCCCTTATATATTATTTTTTCCTATTCAAACTGTTTGTTAAACTTTCCTATGTATCGTCTTATGCGTCTTACAAATAAAGACACCATTTTTAATTTTATCTAAACTTTCATTAACCATGACTTTCCTATTATTTTGTTGTATCTATTTAATTGTTGTTATCACTATTCTTATTTTATATTATATTGTATTCATTCTCTATTGTCTTGGGCTCTTGGCCTGTTTTGTAAAATAAAATAAAATACAGGAAGAAAAAATATTCGTGTTATAATTCAAAATTTAAACTATTTTATAAAACTCTCTCAGAAAACATAGGAAGTTATGGTCTTTCTTTTGAAAATTTGCTCGAGATTCTCAATTGAAAAATGAAATAAAACTATATAACTATACAACATGTATATTAAAAAAAATATATAGGATACATAGGTACTTTGGTATAAATTATTATAAATCTAAATCACGAAAATAATATAATTTTCAGCTTTGGTTTAATAGTCACAAGTGCTTAAGTTTACTTGATACTTATGTATATTTATACATTTTTTAGTACATTTTATAAGTTAACATATAGCATTCCTATCATTAAATTACGATTTAACATGATGACAGCTGTTATTACAATTAGTATACCTATTATTTAATATTTATCAGAACTGCTATCAATAGTAGCATTAATTATATATTGTAGTATATAATCAATGATAGTAGTTAAATTTATAAACATTTTATAATCGTGAACACAAAAACTAGCGGATGAACTGTGTGACCTGTAGGTACATGGCACATCACACTTCACTCATGACTCAGGTGCTCTCAAACTGATAATTGACAAATGTCATGTTTTCATAATGAACAAACTTATTCAAATTTAAATGCTGGTATTTTAGGGTAGTCATAAATTTAAAAAAAAAAACGTACCAATAACGTATTCCCGTATTTTAACTATACTGACATGTTTAGTCTGCATGAGATGCTTTGTTCACCCATCGGCTTTCATGCTCACAACTATAGTTGCATATTGTTATAGTTAAATTTAATTATTAAACTAAAGCGTAAAGTAAACAATTTACTAAAACAAGAAATAATGATGATAATATATGATTGAATATGTTAAAAGAATATATAATTTATTTTCTGATTGGCGATTGCATTTGAGATATTTTTGATTTATCGATTGTGCATGTGATGTACCTAACCAGCATTATTTTGAAAGGGATGCATTTGTTCTTAAATATTTCTCTGGATACTTCTAAAAAATAAATAAATATATACAAATTAATTAATAATAATAATAATAATATTTATTTATCTTGTAAAAGTAGTGATACATAAATTAAAATAAATGTATTAATATGCAACACTTCCTTTAAGCCTAGCTTGTCGGGAGAGATGTTCTATCAAATAAAAAATTATTATAATTAGACTTCATGTCATACAAGAAAGTGAAAGTTTATATAATAAAAATAAGTATTAAGTAACCTTTTAATAATAACTAAAATCTAAATAGTAATAAAAGTGTCAAGTATTACCTAATTCTCTTTGAAGTACTAAAGATTGTTAGTTTTATTAGACTGAACATTTCTTCTAAATTAAGTATGTCAATAATTTATCGATGATTATTGAATATTCGTAATATAAACACAGAATATTCTGTGGTATACCTATACCTAATATAATTTCAGATGTTTTTTGAGTACTTGACTGAAAACTTCTTACGAGAAAATTATACAAAATAATTTTTTTTTTTTTTATTATTGTCTTTATAATTTTAATTAAATATACTTTTAATAGTGAATATTGATTATGTTGTATCTTATTCCTTTTATTTTTCATACTTATTAAATGAGCATAATAACGACTTTTAGTTTTAGTACCCAATTAATAATAATAATATTATATAAAATAATTCATAACATTTGAGTCTCAAAATTAATATTCTATTACGGCACCTATTCAAATGTTCATTTGAGACTCAAATAAAAAATAAAAACACCATACTAAATATTATAATTTGTAATCATAATTATATTCATATGTCTATGATAAAGGATCGCTACATTTTGTTCCAAATGTGGAACAAAAGTTCATTGGAACAAGTGTTTTGTGTAACAAAAGTTCTTTGGAAAATATGTTTTGTGGAACAAATGTCTATTGGAACAGATATCATTCGGATTAAAAGCCCGTTGGGACAAAGTATGTTTAGAAAATATGGTAAAATTCGGATATTAATGACATTGGAACAAATATATATTGTGGAACAACAATTTTGTAGCACAAGTGATCCAATCTAGATGACCCAAGGGGATTTAGTTGACAAGGGAACTAATTGACTCATTGGGATCTACCTGACCGTGGATTTAGGCGATATGCACGATTTAAAATCGTGGTGATACGTCACAGAAAAATGTTATCAGGCCCATTGATATCATCTTATCTTCTTTACAACATTATAATTTAATAACAAAAACATTGACATAAAACATGATCATATTATATTTATTATTTATATTGTAAACATTAAACATCGGTTAAATTGTTAACGCTCAATATCTAAATATCATTAAACAATTTTTTCTGAAATGGGTCACAAACGTACATTAAAGCAAGTGGATGATGAATTAGATGACATTTGTCTAAAAATGGTACAGTTAATGGACGACTACTGTTCAAGTATCGGTCGATTGGAACATTGTTTACGTGACGGATGTGTGCACCTTGCCAAAAGTAGATATGTAATGGGCAATCGTAATGTTTCAGACCTTCAACTTCCAATGTCTGGTCCGTACATCGCTCGCTCTACAGTCGTTCGTGAGGAGGACAATACAATTCAATTAGCAAATAACAAAAACGGAGACGATCCTATCAAACGTTTTGGCGTGCTTGTACCCGGTAGTCTGCGTATTGCTCAAAATGGATTTTACAAATGCTTAGAATCCATAATTGAAGCCACAACTATCAAAACAGAAATGGAACAAATTCAGGAAAGTTATTCAAGATTAAAGGCTGTCAGGAATCAAATGATAAAAATGTAAACTGTTTTAATATTATTTAGGACCTTATTAAGGTCAAATAAAATGTCTATTTTTTTAATGAATTAAATTAATGGAAAATTTATTTTTTTTATAAAAGAATGAGTTATTAAACCTACCTATATCATAACAATAAAATTTAAATTAATAATATATTAGTTTAGGTATATAAAGTATTATATCAATAACCATTGATTATTTCTGAAAATACAATTTTACTTCTAAAGATAAGTGAATATATATACATACACATATATTAGATTTTCTATAGTATTAGTCAAATTTAAAAATGTTGACACATTTAGAATGATGGTATAGGTATTTAATGATAAAGTGGAAGAAATTGATAAAAACATAAACTTAACATTTTCAGAAATAATCGAAGGTGGATCTCTGTACATAATATATTTATATGTATAAGATGTGCCTTAAAACAATTTAATTATTCTTATGGTTTTTGTGATTTCGAGTTGGAGCACTCGACTTTATTATTTCATCCATCTCGTTTTTCACATAATACTGCATCCCAAATAAATGAGTTTGAGTTGAAAGGTACCTAAATAAAATTAAACAAATGTTGATAATTATTATTGAATAATAATAAACTATATAAAAATAATAATTTTAAAGGCCACATATTAAAAATGATGATTACTCTCATGATTACCTATTACAATGTTGTATAACTAATTTAAAATGTATGTATACATATATTTATTAATTATAATGAAAACAATTTTATTACTTAACTAAAAGACAAATTTAGTGAATTTCAAAAAAATAGTTGAGCAATTTTTGAATATTTTAATACTAATAGCAATCTTGATTTTTAGCTTACAATTTACAAACTAAACCGGAATTTAAAAATTTTTAGGTCATACATTTTAGGTATAATTATTTAAATAATTCAGTTGTTGTGGTTTATTATTTAATTTTTGATAATTTTTTTTAAAATATTACAGTAATTTCATTTAAATATATTTACTTTAAAAGTCCATTGCTGTATGAATATACAATTGTAAGTTTTTCTCCTTCCACTTCAGTGTATTCCAATATTTTCGGAAGATTTTCTAAAAATAAGAACAAAAATCAAATTTTACCTAGATAGAACCGATAAAATCAACCAAACAGTTTAATAAAATTTAACAATATCAATATAGATAAATATTATTATAATATATTTACAAAAGAATCTCATTAATTATCATGGTCAGATCACTGAGGCTTGGCTGAATACAAATTATATAAATATGTTTTAAATATAATATTAAGACGAGGAACCAAAAAAAAAAAATGTTAATACATTTTATGTGATACACAAATAAATTGTTATACTGATATTTTCATGATTGAATTTGTTAAAATATAAATAGGTATTATGTTTAGAGTATACTTTGTCTCAGATAAGAATAACCTCAAACAGCATACAATTTTTTGTTTAATTTTGATCATACTACTCCACCAATGGAATCAGTTGCCGTTGGTGGCAGACAGCAGCATTTATTCTCCGACACTACCAATCAACCTAAAATACACTTCACTATGTTAAACACATAAATGTATTCTCTCAGCAGATGCTATAACATTAACGAGACACTCTCAGCCACAAAACGATGTCGCATTATGTGCACATAGTACAACCGATGGTTGTAGCCGAGTACAACAGTTGCCGTCTGAAATTACTCTTACATGGGACAGAATATAATAACTATGTTTTGAGTACTATTTTAAATAATTATTTAATTATATACCCAAAAGCCTTAAAAGATGGTAAACACCATAAATAATGGCTGGCTGTTTAATTTCTTCTTCATATGCACTATCTGGAACAGCTTTCCACATATCTGCTTTTGATACATATTCATCGCGTGCTTTTTGAAACATGTCTTGGACGAGTTTCGAACATTGAGATTTTGTTAAACTGTTGGAAAAATATAACTTGGTCAAATAAGTTAAATAAAACTATAAAATATAAATATATAAAATACCTGCAATCTGAACAGGTTCTTTGAGATTCAGGATATTGAGAATGTTTAGAACAAGGAGAAGTTTTAGAATATTGACTACTCGAACTGCGCATGTTATCCCGTTTATTAACTAATTGAAGTATATTATACATACAATTTGATTTAAATAAATATTTTATCAGAATATTTAATATAGTACAAAAGAATTACCATTAAAACCAATTTTATCTTCTTCAATATGATCATCCAGTTCTTCTCCATTTTGTGTATTATCATACTCTTTATCACCATTCCTTGAAAATTGAAATTTTAAATAAATACCTTAAAAACTATAGAAGTAAGCAATAATTCAATCATACTGTGGTATATTGTTTACAGGTGGTCGGATAGTCATTTTTAGTGCTTCATAGTATTGGGCTTGTTCATCTTCATTTACTAATAATTGTTTGAACAAGAATGTGTTAAAACAAATTCTCAGACCATCTAATATTTCTACGCAAATTTTGTAACTACAAAAAATGAAAATTAAAAGTTTATAAATTAATATTTGTATTGTTATTATCCTACTATCTTTAATAAAAAAATGATTGCCCCGTCAAATATATAAACGGGTGCACACCTATTTGTGTCCTAAATTTGTGTTAATACATTTGCGTCCAAGAATCAAATACTTACGATTACACTGTAGTGAATAAACTACAGCATATACTACTTGCAACCCAAAAAAAATCAATTCAAATGTATGACCTACTTGCTTAATTATTCCCTGGTATGAAATGATCAACTATAAGTACATTTTCTTTTTACGATTTATTTAATTCACATTTAACATGCATATAATAGGTAACATATTACAATTTAGTATTTAGATTGATAATTATATAATAATAAATTAGTTTTTCTAATCATTTTTAAAAAACCTTAGTTTTGAATTTATCTCAAATTGTTTCATTATTTTAAAATAATGTTATAAGTTTTAAGTTTTATGTGACTAAAAATTAAAGTTGTATTATCCCTATTATTTCTTTTTCAAATGATTTATTGTTGAATACTAGTGATCTCGACTAGTTTTCAATTTTTCATGGATTTATTATTGCTATAAACGTATTTTTTTTATCAAATATTTTATACGTTTATACTTTATATAGTATTTGTTTTTATCATGACTGTAATTCATCCCAATTTCAGGGACACAAATAGACTATTGGTTATCAATTGGTTTTATAAATGTTAAAATTGTAACTCAAATAGTGTAGCTGTATAATCTTACAATATTCTGTAATTTATCATCATTAATTGTGGTGATCACAATCAAATATGTAGATAATAGATACAATATACACTATATAATATATATTATAATTTATAATATCTTCTTTTCTTTCGCCTTCTCTCCCAAATATTTGGGGTCGACCACCCTAGTCCTACATTTAACTGTCTCTTCTCCTATATCTTCTTCACATACTGAAATAACACTTTAGCATTAACAAACACACTATACTCTATTCAAAAAGAGATCAGTAGTCGGCGGCCAACTTGTGTGCAGGGGTTTGGCTTCGTTCTGTGCTTTTGTCTCGCGCACCACCATTTACAGGAGCTTCGTTTCATTATAGTATTGACAACTAAAGTAAACACATAATTTAAAATGCATTGTGCCTACTCGGTGACTAGGGCGTGGTGCGATGTAATGTATTAATTCGTACGTCGTGGTCGACTTGATGGGGGAACTGGTTGACGTCATATGATTGAAGCCGACGAAAACACATCACCGCCGACTACTAATCTCATTTTGAATAGAGTATACTCATTGATATTTTATGCAATATTTTTATAATTATTCAAAATGTCCACAAAATGAAGTTCTATTAACCCAAATTAATTTTAACAACATTAAACTGCAGTATCTCAATTAAACAATGTCTTATCTGGGAAATGTTTAATTATGTAATTTTTAAACTATAATTAGCTTAAATATACCTAAATAATAATAATAATAATATTGATTAAATCAAACCGAGGTTACTGATAAGTGTCAATAATTTTAAAATCCTATATGTATTATAGGTATGTGTTTAAATAACTTAATTTGATATTCATTATATTTTGTTTTATTTATTTAATGAAATTCAATAAATAATAAAAAATGTATTATTCCGGAGTATGTAAAAATAGTATTTGTTTATTTTAAAAATAATAAAAGTCAATGAGTCAAATATTAGAGTTGTATCAAGAGGATTTATGCAATAGTGTAATTGGTAAGTACCTACACATAAACCATTTATTGAATAGAAGTTCAGAGTGGAAATTTTGAAAAGTTATAAAAAGTATTAAAAATAAATGAAAATTTTACATAAAATATCAATGAGTAGTGTGTTTGTTGTTGAATTTACATTACCATTCACTATTTACAAATATTAAAAAGTGTGAAAAACATAACATATTACAAAATTTTGCTGTATTTTTGAAATTATAAATTGCTCATGCATTCAAAATCCAACCTGTAAACAAACTATGAAGATTTATTTTCATTTTATTAAATTATTTTTTATGTTTGTATGTATAACACTTTTACAAGAAGGAATTATATTGGAATTAGTAAAAAATCATTAACACTGCAAGTGCTGGAACCCTCTCCCTATTCATAAACCTATCAGCAAGTGTTTTTTACTTAACTTTAAAAAATGTTTTTAATTAAATAAGACACATTCCACCGTCACATAACCCCCAAAAGGAATTTAATATACTCATCATTTTCGGTACAGTTGTGGTTATTGAAATATAATATTGTATACGGTGGTCGAATCAGTTATTAAGTTATTACTCTACTGAAACAAAAGTATGTTAAATTTCGCGGAAAATAAATTCTAAATATTAAAATGATTTGTCGGTTACAGATAGTACAAAGATAATAATTATATTCAATTTTAAAAGTTTCAATTGGATAAACAAATTCAAAACTTAATTATAAACCGAATAAAATAAGTACATACCTACTATTATTAAAAAATATATCACTCAAGTGTTTTGTACAATAATAAATCCTGATTTATACAAAAACTGTGTAAATATTGACAATAATAAATATAATTAACAGTGAATATTTACTAGCACATAAGGTTTTTTCAATTATTACACCAAAACTCCATTTACAATTATTAAAATAAAAAGAAATGATTTATCATTACTTTCAAATTTAATATATTCACAACTAATATCCTACAGATGGGATTTTATTTTATTTATTATATGTATATAGTATATACATTTTTGGATAGGATTTTTGCAGTAGTAAATTAGTAAATAATAAAAACATTTTACCTAATTAATAATAAATTAGAATAGTTGGTACTTTAGAGGTTACTTTTTTATTTTCCTATTAATTTTCTTAAGCCTAGGGTTTCCTTTTATAATGGAAATTGGAAAATAATAAATGAAATTGAATGGTCATCTATTTTTTATTTATTTTTTTCATATGTAATATACTGAACTTTGCTCAGAATCGTTTTTCGAATAGAATGATTTATCTTTACTTTCGAATACCTAATAAATAATAATAATAATAATATACTATCCTGTTCAAGAACCAAAGAGAAACTATGGACCAACTCCCATCACCTAGACAACATTTTAAGTTATTTTTACCTTTACCTTAACTAAAGTTTTTATTAAAATTAAAAATAGTTTAAACAGTTAGAAAAATCAAACCAAATTTTAAGTTTGGTTCAGGTTTAAAAATAGAATCTAAATACTAAAAAGTTGAACTGAACCAAACTCGAAAAAAAAGTTTGAACAAACTATTTTGAGCTATTTTAAAATATATTAAAAGTATGATGACCTTTATTTTTGCTTATTTAATATTGAAGTTTGGTTCAGGTTCGACAAATAAAAGTTTAGTTCGAGTTTGGGTTCGCTATTAAACTTCATAGTCTCACTTCTAATTAAAATATTGTGTTATTATACATACTTATTTTAATTATTGATTTAAAACATACGACTTAGCAGGAGATAAATTTTTGCGCTTGGTAACCAGAGCAATAACGTACAAATATGTACTTTTAATAATAATATTTCATAATAACCATATAGGTACTATATACTCATATGTATAAGTAAACTATACCAATAAATAAAAACTAACCGTTTTTCTAACTGCTGTTTGTTAGGTACTTCTGGTTTACGGCGCTTTTTAGTCGATTGATTGTTACTAAAATTGTTTTTAGCTAAATACTTTAGGTAATCTTCAAGCAATGTGACAACATTAGGCTGACAAGGTAACTGAACTAACTAGAAACAAATTTAACAGAAAATTAAAAGAAAAAAATAGATAAAACTGAATATTATTATTTCTTACTGTATTCTTTTTATGTGCTAAATAACAATTATATCCGGTATGGTATTTTAAATTATCTGGAAAATCAAGTTCTGGTAACCTTCTTTTAGGTAGTGTTATTGAATCACTGGATAATGGAATATTGATATCCTGTTCCACCATATACGTATCATCTATGGAATTATTAGCTGGCTCTATGTCTAATAGTTTAGATTCTGTTTTCACTCTTCTTTTTCGATCTCTTCTGTACAAATTCCCTCCTCTGAAACCATAATAAGGTTTTAACATCTAAGTAACAACAAGATAACCGTATAATAATATTTACTAACGGTGTAAGTTGAGCTTCTTCAGCCAGTTCTTTTTGTAGTATACGATTTTCTTCAGTGTCTTTCAGAATAAATTCATCAGTTACATATCGATCCCACGTTGAATTCCATCCCTGAAAATTATGAACATAAGAATAACGTAAACAAGTTAAAAACGTAATAAATTTACTTGAAAATGAATGAGAAACTTAAAAAAACGGCGACCTTGTTCATCTTTTTCAGGTACCACTTTTAAAACCTAAATACACACAAACGTTGTTTAATGAAAAGTTACAAGGTAATTAGAGAATGATTATGATTACTTTAGAATCGTAAAGGACTTTAGTTTTTGCAGGATCTGGCTCGTAACACAGTACTTTTTCACCTTCGTCAAATTTACATTTTGTCATTACTTTTTTCGCGGCCATGATTAACGATCGTCATTGCCACAAAGAAATCAACGATAATTAAACCAGACGTGTCTTAGAACGCCATAGTGCTCAAAGTGAACAATAAAGTAGGAACAACTAACAATGGATAAATAATATTAGACAAATATAAAATATAAACACAATACAACTCGTTTTTTTGAAACACAAACTCCTTATCACTGCGCGCTACTATCACTTATCAAGGACGCCATTCGGTAATTTCGGTGTGACCAGTAATGAAACGTTTTTTTGTTATTATAACAATGAACTCTTTCGAATAAACAAAAAATACAATGTTTTAAATCGTTATTCACTTACTTTTTTATTAAACAATATGAAATTAATGAAATTTGACGGCATATTTACAAAAAAAAAAAACTGGAAATACCTATTCATATTGATATTTAAAATAATTACTTAATTATTAAAAGTTGGCATGAGTAGAATAATATATTATTACGCCACGGACTAAGATACTATGGACTGGTATCGAAAGATATATTAGCGGAACCAAAATGTTTCTTAATGGCGGGCGTAAAAAATCTAGCAAAACTTTCGCCATCTATGAGCAAAAGTTACATTACTCGTA